>OMNW01018483.1:24407-38466 GCA_900303245.1 Selene dorsalis | reverse complement strand
GGGAAACCAATAAATGGAAGTTTTTAAGGATGGAGGTGGGATAACAGAGGCAGAGGGACATATAGCAAAACACTGTGAAGAAACGCTGATAAGAAAGTGGGCAGTGAAATAAATATTTGAAAGTAATTTACGTACACACTGAAATGCATAAGAATCATGTATAGGCTACAGACTCTATGAGAGCATGTTGCCACACTCCACACACTGACACATGTACACACACAAGCAGAGATGAACACACACATATCTGCATGAGCGCAAACATTCACGCACACTAAGTGTCAGAGACAAGCGGGTGGTTAAGACTGGAGCAGTTCCCAACCGCCTCTTTGACGGGCAGCTAAACCGCATTAGCAGAAACAATGGAGCACTCAATCTCTTCTGCGTTCCCTGGAGAGTCCCAGAGGTAGTGGGGTGAGAGGAAGGAGATTTAGCCTAATATATGTGGGGAGGCTGGGGCTTTGGCATGACCCTGTTTCCACACGCCTGTCTGTCAGCTGGTAATTGAGGAATAGCAAGGTATAGGCTGATACCTGAGTCAGTGGATAAGTAATGATCTTCTTGGGTCATTGACCCCCGTCCATTATAGCTAATCTGGCCTGAAAAATAAATAATGAGATTCACTTATGAAGCGATCCTGGAGCGGATCAGCACTCATACCAATGTGTCAGCACTCATACTAAAAAGTGTCGATAGCTGCCTCCTTAAAAAGCTGCAAAAAGCCAGCTGATTCCCACAGACCGGCTACAGCTGTTTTAAAGGTCCGACTGACCAAACAACCCGCCTGTCAGCCTCCCCGTCTGTCTTTAAAGCTGTATTAATAGATTTTTCTGCCACTTGATGGCTGTCGGATGAACTCTACACACAACACAGACGTTGACGTGTTACAAATTTGACGCCATTTAGTAGCGTGCAGTGATTTCACCACAGCTTTTCTGCTGAAAACTGCTTCTTGCCATGACTCAAAATGAGATCGATGAGAGTGGGGGGTTATGGAGCCAAAACAATGAGCTGATAGATGCTAAAATACTTTGTAATTCTCTGAGGGTTAATCACATTGAGTTATTCCTTTCACATTACATAATCATTTGGCCCTTTCTTTAAATAAAAATCAAATGAGTCTAGCTTTAGAGAGTTCAAATGTTTAAGGATATAGACCTACATTTATTCCCTCTCCTCAAAGCTAGTCTGGGTTTTGCCTAGCTTGGCATAAGAAATGAGCCTGGCTATGGCCGAACACGCTGTAAAACTGACTGACTGAAGTGCTGTAGCTCAATTGTTTGAAAACATAGACAGATAGAAATATTTAATTTGAGGTTGTGGGACATGTTATTGGTTGGTGAACAACAGATGGGTGTTGTAAAGCTGCCAGGTTTGGTATCATTATGCCTTCAACCAAAACCTGCTCTTTTAGCATATCTACCACTCATTATATCCAGGGATGCTGCAGTACACACCAAACCTCCTGTAATATCACAAACTGTTGCTTTTACGTCTATGTTCATATGTGGCTTGAACAAAGACGACAGACTGTGTAAATAAATCAGCTTTAGTGTGGGAGTGAGCATTTTCTTCAGACTGGGTGTTTCCAGTTTTTATGTTAAGCTGGGTTTAACCCTTCCTGACTCCTGGATATCAGGCTTCTGGTATCTCAAGAAGATAAGAACATATATTTTTTCCCAAATGTTGAACTATACCTTTAAATAAAGTAATGTAATCTTGTGGTCTGCTCACGGCCCAACTTCAACTCAGTCCAGGACTGCAGAGCCTCTAATCAACATGATATACGAGTTATGACACGTCTCCCTCTCCCTATATCTCTCCATCTCTCTCTCTTTCTCTCTGTCCCGCTGCCCAACACATTCCCATCTCCTATATTAGATAATGCACAGCCCACCCATGTAAAGAGCAATAGATTATCCTATTCCTGGTGACAACAGAGGAGAAAAGGGGAGGGGAGGAGGATTATAAAGAGCAGAATGATGAGGAGGCTAATTTAAGCAGTTTGAAAATGCAGGAGGGAGAGAGAGGGAAAGAGAAGGATGGAGAGAGCGAAGGAGGAGAGTTGAGGCTTAATGGAAATAAGTTTATGTGGTAAGATGCCAACTGTTGGGGAATTTTAAAACCTGATTATTTATATGGGACTTTCAGAGCATGTGTTGGGGAAAACAAAGTGCCCCTTTCCTAATCCACTCTCCTCACCCCTGCTACCTGCGTAAATCTCCTCCCAACACTAATGAACTATTATGACAAATTCCTAGAGTATATTTACTATGTTGACAGAGGCTGCGCTCTTCAGTCCCAGAGGGCCAGAGTGAATTATACATCACCTTCTTTTTCACTCATGTCCCTCTGCTTCTGTCTCCTTCCCAGTTTCTAGTTGTAACTCTCTTTCTCGCCCACTTTGCCATATGGAGAGTGACACATGTATCTCTCATCTTCCCCCACCAAGCGGTGGCGAGGCTGTGCCGCACTGCTCACTTCTGTGTGGTATGTAGTTAGCAGAGACTGTGGTGATGTATTGAGTGTAATGGCCAACAGCGTTTGTTGAGATTAATTGATACTAATGGCTAACACAGTTAGCGGTGAGTGATGGCTGCTACACCGCAGACACACTGGAGGATTAGACACAAATCAAGTTGCGACTCGGCTCCCACTGCAGCAACACGCTCCGTCTGCTCTGTCATCTACAGCGCAGCCTGAAACAAAAGAGAGATGTGTGGGCAACCATAAAACAGCACTTTGACCACCAGTCAGACGTGAGTTTAACTCAACTGTGACGTCCACAATTCAACAACTGAGGGGCTGAATAATGACTGCTGAGCTCAAGCACTGTTGACTGGTGGTTATATCTGTCATAAACTGTGAGCAGATGCAGCAGTTTGGAAAAGTAGAAGACCAAGTTACATAAAAAAAAACTTTTTTATGTAACTTGGTAACTTACTCTTTTTAAAAATTAAATAAAGAAATCAAGTTTTTAACCCTGTTGCAAAATGTTTACGAGACAGAACGAGCAAAATTTGCTGATATTTCCACCTTTGACTGCGTGTGGATCAATGAGTCTCAAACAGACAGACATCTGAACCAATCCTGTTGATGCTCTGTGACAAAGAGCACAGAGAGTGGGAGTCTGACTGAGCACAACCACTAACACTGTGTGAGCTGCAGGCTGCCATGTAACAAATAACCCAAGCATAGATGCTAACTGTGCTCGTCATTCTGATGTGTCTGTTAATCACCCTTTTGGTGCGCAACACGCAGCTCATCAGAGTCTCACTCTGAGTGAGTTCCAACAATGTGGAGTCTCTCTGATGTTTCCTCTGCTAATCATCTTGTTCTGCACAGCTCTTTCACCCTGTCAGAACAGAGCCACTGCCAGTTTAAAAGCTAACACGCGATATAAACAAACTCCTGAGTCTCACTGACACTTAAATATGTGGCTGAGTCTCTCCATTGTTTTCATTGAACTCTAATCATCTTGATACACGCGGTTCTTTCACCTGTAAGCCTATAGCACAAACAGCAGCGATGTGTAAGGCACAAGGCCTGATGCAGATCTCTCAGTGAGGAAGTAAATATAGACTCGCTTGCAGCGCCAGTTTTCCTTTTTTTTTCACTTTGTATGTGAGGAAAAACATTTGGTACAAAACATTAAAAGTACTAACAACTTCATAGCTTCCACCATGTCTGCATGTCTGGAAACGTTAAGTTCCTGTGCAAGTGGCTAATCACATTTTAAAAAAACAATCACGAAGCACATCATATATGCTAAACAGGCGGCAGGCGGCTGAGATAGCAACATTATGACAGTAAGTGATGTGAACGGTAGATATGCATATTGTAGGAGTGAAGACGGTTTAAATGTAATCCATCTTAAACGTGTCTATGCAAAATCCAGACAAGAGATGCATGTTAACACCAGGCATGGAGCGAGGGATATAAAATAATTTTCACCACTATCACTAAGAAGCAACTTAAACTTGGTGGAAGCTCTGAATTAAAGAACATTTGTGAGGAAGGATTTTGTGACAGTGGCTCACATTCACATTCGGAAATGTCAGCAAAAACTTCGCCAACCCCCCCAACACACACACACACACACACACACCCACCACCCCTCAGCAGGCCCATGCTTTGCTTGACAGAACTTCAGCATAATTTATTGAGTATTTCTTTTGTGGACTCTGTGCAGCTAAGCTACCACCAGAACCTCAGAAAGAAATAATCAGAACCTGCGAATTGAATTGATTTTCCTGTTTCAATTTATAAAAAACACTAATCCAGAGGGCATGTTGGGAAACCGCAATTACAAGTACACGTGAAGCGGTTTATTTCCCAAATGAGAGACAGCGGAGTTAACTTTGCAGCCCTGACGGTGCCATGTGTATTTGAGAGTTAAGTGATGAACAGATCAGAAACCTCATCAGTTCCAGTCACGTCACTACGGCAGTGTAGCATAAACCGATCCTCCCTCTCCTCGGCTTCTGCCTCCTGTTAATCACAGAATGTGACTTGACAACTGTTTGAAAAAGTACCCATCATTCCCCTAGGCCAGGATGACTCATCCAGTATGGCTGCCACTCCATCACAGTGGGCTGGCCCGAGCAGGTTCCCTTCTCCCTCCAATCTCTCCATCATTTCTCCTCTTCACCTCCCAGCCCATGACTCATTCTCCTGACCGTGCCCCCACCTCTGAACTGAACTAGTCTCGCTTCATCGAGACAAAGTGTGTGTCACTGCTCTTCATCTCTCTTGACCGGCTGACTGACGGATCTGACAGCATGAGGAGAGGAGGAGAGGAGAGGAGGAGGACTCACTCTACCGCACTTCCATCTCCCTCCTGCTCCACTGTGTTTGAGTTTCCTCTGTGTACAGATGCCCCTACAACAGCCAATACACACGTACACGCATGAACTACATGCACTACTGCCCCCTTATTCCCTCCCCAGGAGGGCTAAAATCCCATCATCCTTCCATGTCAGTGTCGCTGTTGCAGACTTCGCTTCATTAGCATAATATTCCCATTCCTGTGCCACCTCACTCCTTCTGTATCAGACAAACTGCTCCAGGAATCATGGAGGGACATGCCCTGTTCACCTCTATCTATCTATCTATCTATCTATCTATCTATCTATCTATCTATCTATCTATCTATCTATCTATCTATCTATCTATCTATCTATCTATATATCTATATATCTAAATATATATCTAAATATCTATCTATCTAATAGAGTTGTGCAGACAACTCCATTAGAGTTGAACGAGAGAGGTAGTGGTGAAAGAGAGAGAGAGAGAGATATGAATGAGATACAGAGTAATGGTGGGAGAGATGAAGTGTAACAATGTCTGTTTACATGGGTGACTAGCTCAAACCACTTACCCCAATGATCTATAATGTGTTTGTGTCTCACTTGGACCCTAGATGTGACACGCGTGCACACACACACGCGCACACACACACACAGACACACATAGTTTATGAAACAGAGTTTTCAATTAGTTTTTTTTTTCCTATTTCATTATCACTCAGCTCACCACACCACACCACACCACACATGCAGCCTCATTTCCATCTGCACGAACGACAAAAGGACATAAAATACAGTTGTTCTCAATGGCGCAGTGTTAGCAGTGTATGTGCCAGAGGGCTGACCAGAGCAGTGTCAGAGCCTTGTAGATTATTTGTTAGAGCTCTGTAATTGCCAAAACTTGAGTAAGTGCCTGTAGCTCGACATCTAAGCAGCTGCCTTAACTAAATCTCATTTTCTCCCAGAAAAAGCTGTGGACAAAGAATAACACATAAACGTTGATTTAGAACAACGTGCACTCTCTTTTAAAACAAAGCAGAAAAGCCTCTCTTAAATGACATGAATTTAATACTTCCTGCTGTGGATCCAAAGGAAAAAAAAAAGGAAAAAAAAGCCATAGTTGATTATCTTTAGTGGAAGCCTTTCACTTTAAAGCAGCTGGAGGAAACACCGGGTATGTATTAAATAGATACAGTACCATTACCACAGAACTGCAGGCTGCAGCTTTTATTTTCCAGCAGCTTTCTGACCTGCTGCTACGCTGAAGTCTTTTCTGTCTTTACTGTTTTTTGTATTCAGTGCAGCTGGTTGAAAAAGAAAAAAAGAAAAAAACATTAGACCTTGTTAAGTAAGGTGAGATAATTCTGCTGGGATGCACCGCTCAAGTGAAAAACTTGCAGGTGCTCGAAGTGAGTTATTATAACCTGAAAATTCCATTTGGTACGTTGAGGTTTATCTTATTCTCTCTGCTGGATTTATTTGTCTACAGTAGAAAACAGATGATCTAAATCTCACATGATCTGAACTTCAACTTAACCTGCAAACCTTCGCCTTGGGCATGATGACCACAACACACGAGAGTAATGCGCAAAACATGAGAAGAAGTGGGCCAAACGTGGGCCACCACTGACAGTGACCTTGTGCGACTCCCTGAAGCGTCTCTAGTCTGTCTCTGTCTTCCTCTTAGACTGATTGCTATGCAGCTGCCATGTCACTGGGCTGATGTGAGTGATGGAGGACTTACTTACCTCCATCCAGCAAAGGACAGGAAGAGGAAAACATTATGTCCTATACAGCACCTGAATGTCAACTGTGGTCCACTGCTGTGCTATATCACCCTCTGTTGGTGATTTACAGTACAGCCCTATGGTTCCTAGCAAGATAAAAACATGGGACAGTTTCTCACCGGCCACCTCAGTGCAAATATTTATTTTTATTTTTTTCAGCAAATGCTTCTACTGCAAACCAGTTTTGAGCTGTGTAATTCGTGATGACACATTGGAGCATATGCCATATGGAAAGATATTAGAATAAACAAAACAGCACTGTGGTATTCATTAAAGGTCATTTATAGTTGTTGGGCAAAGTGCAGTGTGGCTGATTAATTGCTTGGACAATGACCATGTGCAAAATAGCCAGTTCAGTAATCACGTGTTTGTGTGTCTCTGTCTGTGTCTGTGTCTTTCTATAGTTGTGAGACCATTTGTTGGTGTGAAACCATCCTTATGAGGACATTTTGGTTTTGTGAGGATATTATTTAATCTCCAAAGTGCTTTTTCTGTGTTGGTGTTCGGGTCAGGATTGTGTTGTTTAAGGTCACGATAAGGTCAAGACAGAGGACTGAGTCATACTGACGAGTTCCCCCCCAGCAGAAACATTGCAAGATTCAAGAGTATGTAGTATATGAGTAATCATGAGTGAGCACATTTACTCACTTTGACAGGCTTCTTCATACTTTACTCCTACAGATGAAGCAGCGCAGTGTGGTGTAGATTAGACTACACAACAACTACATCTCCTCCCTCCATCCACTACATTGAGACATTGTTGATACATCAACATATCAATTACTGTGAGTAACTGGTTGTTTCCAGTTATATTTATCTTCTCTTACTTAAGTATAATTGGGTGATTGCAGGGTTTCAGATTCAGGTCCTTGCACATTATGGCATTTACTGAACTGTGTTCCTACTCTCACCAGTAGGTGGCAGCAGATTACTTGTTACATTTCTTCAGCTCCCAGTTCAACCAGATAACCTGAACTGATGCAAGAGGGGAGAGACCATACTTTTTTTTTTTAATGTTTTTGTCCATATCAGCTGAGTACCTGATTGGCTGGAAGTTTTGTGTAGTTTTTTTTTCCCCCCTGCTGAACTCCGCTATATAAAACCCATGATGATATGAGAGATTCAAGCCTTTGAAGTGCGCAACAGAGCGAAATTGATGGGATTACTGAGTTGGAGGGGAAAAGTAAATGTTAACTCTGGATTAACCTGTACGGAGGAATATCAGTTCTGACATTAGACTTCAGGCTGTGTTAGTCCACATTTTGGTTAATTTGATCGGCAGACCTCCTCAACGCGACTTTATCCTTTCTAACGGTTTCTGACCTCGGGACAAGTGATTTTTTTTTTTTTGCGCTACATTTGCACCATGACGAGCTCGTGTCTCCAACTGAGCGGGTTCCTCCTCAGCTGCCTCGGCTTGGTGGGCATTGTGATCGCAGTATCCACCAGCGAGTGGGTGCTCACGTGCCCCGCACTTGTTGGCTTGAACACCTGCAAGAAGATGGATGAGCTTGAATCCAAGGGACCTTGGGCAGAGTGTGTCGTCTCCACAGGACAATACCACTGCGTCTACCTGACACAGATCCTGGACCTGCCAGGTAGATCCTGTTCTGATTCCGTCCATGCAGCATCATAATGGTTTTATACAATCAGTTATTTCCACCACTTCCTGTCTTTACAGATGTTATACTACTATACTATGTGTTGCTGTTCTGATTTATCCATTGAAACTGTTCTGTGTCTTTGCTTTTTTTAATACTGTTCTACATATTTCACATAGTGTTTGTGTTTCTCCAGCCTACATCCAGGTAACTCGTGCCCTGATGATCACAGGTTCAATCCTGGGTGTCCCAGCACTGGGGTTGCTCTTGATGTCCATGCCCTGCATCAGCGTTGGTAACGAGCCCCAGAACTCCAAGAACAAACGCACCATCCTGGGGGGAGTGCTTGTATTAATAGTCGGTAAGGAGTTCAACTTCATTTTTTATTCACGTCTAAAGACAAAGCCTGAATGACAAATGTCAGATTCTTTCGTACTTGCATGCACACACAAAAATCCCATCCAGCCGTCCTGACACTGACCTCTTATAACCCCACCTGAAAATGCTTACAAGCAGCTGATAGAAGAGGATGTTGAATATGACTGTTTTCCTCTCTTGGGCACACACACACACGCGCACACACACACACACACAGATATATGTTCCTGTTCCATTGAACCCCCCCCCTCTCAGATCCCATTACATTCCTCTCCTCCACCTACTCACCTCCACACCCAGCCTTTGTCCTAACACACATGGAAACTCACTCCCACTCAACTGCCCAGTTGACTGTGCTTAAAAATACTGGACTGGTGTGGTGTCATTTTCCACCGTCCGTGTCCCCTAACAAACCTTTCACCTGCTTCCATATTTGACTTTTCCACTCTCCATCTCACTGCAAAGCTATTTCTGACCTGTGTCAGTATTTTAATTGTGTTTAAACACAAAATAGTTGAAGCCCTTTCTCACTTACAGGAGTTTGTTTCATCAGGAAGGATTTCTGAGTATGTGTTTGTTTACAAAATTGCACAGCATTAAGATCCACTTGTTATGTTGCCATCCTCATCCTTCACACTGGCTGCCAAAAAGCATGTATCCCAGCAACTTTCTTGTTGCTTGGGTCCGACTTTATTCTTGTCTACAGTGTCCTCTTTCAGCTTTCCGCCCACACATCATCTATGGATTCAGTTTTATACACTTTATTGCAACATATTCAAAATTTACTGGCAGTAAAATGACTTCATCCTGTTGTTCTGTTTTAGCCTCTGATGCTTTACTGGCAAAAGTCCAACATATACTACAGTACATGTGTCCCTGTCAATATTTGTACAGGTCTTGGAGGAGGCTAATCCCTTTTAGCAAAGCTTATATAACACCATTTAGTCTCACTGCTCAATAATATTATTCTACCCTTTCTCTTTTACTCTGTCATCCCCTTGTGTCCTGCATGAAGATTATTAAAATATGAAACAGGTTTATTTTTGAAATACTTACTGGCTTATTTGGCATAATGAATATAAGATCTATGTATATTAATTGAGTATAAGAATATTGAAGTAGAAAATCTTTTTTCTCCTCATCCCTGTGTTATTTATCTTATCACGTCTGTGTTTGTGCAGCTACTGTATGTGTGAGGGCACAGAGTAATGTGTCACACACTGAGTCTGTCTGCGGCGACAGTAGATACTCACAGGAGGACTTACAACATACAAAGCTATACAATTCTTCAGAGTTTTTAGCATCAGCTATTTAATAAAAACATGGTGTCTACTGTGTGCACTTTTATAGTGAATCCTTTGTGATTCATCTCTCCAAGCTTGATCATTTATTAGTGCTTTCAGCTCCACCATTTGCATTCCAAGTTGAAATACATTGTATTGTCTTTGCCACCAGACTGTGAAGTGGTGATGCAGCATGCACATGTGGACGGGAAGCTTTTGGTTACACAATTGTGCATCCCACATTTCACTGTGCATGCAAGATGTTTGATGTATATTATATACCATTTTGCATTTTTTAATACGATAACATTTTTTGTACCCTTTCATTAGTTGCCCACATTTTTAGTTTTGCATCCCTACTTTTATGATGTACTTTGACATTTTAATATTCAACACCACCATTATCATTTATTATACGTTGCTTTCGTATGCACAATTTTGTGTCCCCAGCCGGGCGATAATAAATGCACTTGTGAAGTTTTTATATTCAGCAGCACCATTTTGCAGTCTCAATTTAATTACACTATATCTCTGTCCCTTTCTCCTCAGCATTTTGTGGTTTGGTATCTACGGTGTGGTTTCCCATTGGGGCCCACCAGCGGCATGGCCTCATGTCATTTGGCTTCTCCCTCTACGCTGGCTGGGTGGGAACTATTTTCTCCCTGCTGGGTGGGTGCATCCTCACCTGTTGTTCATCAGAGTCCTCCTCCTACCAAGACAACAACCGCTTCTACTACTCCAGACAGGGAGGAGGCAACCCACCGCCTAACTCCTCCAACAATCACGCCAAGAGCGCCCACGTCTGAGCCGGCCGGGAGAGATTTTGAATCCCAACATGCGTGTGTAGGGGACAGTAGCTAGCTTGTATATAGAGACACATACTCCAGAGCACCCGAACACTCAGTTATTCACATTCAGCACATTAACAACCACATGCAAGCCAATTCTGGAGGAGAAGGAGACACATTCACACACTCATTCATTTTGTTTTATGTGAAGAAAACTCTTGAATGAGCATAAGAACACACACAAAAGAGAGATTCACTCACACAAACACAGAAAGACTGTTTATGTTGGAGCTCTTTTTTCTGCAAGTGGATTGTCTTTATATTGCAGAGCTCATCTTGCAGCCTCCTCATGTTGGGTTTGGTGTGGACTCATCATGCTGTTACATAATCATACAATCACCTACGGACCTGTGGACTGGAATATTGATTTTCTACATTACTTCTATTTTTCTATTGTGCGCCTAGAGATCAAATCTAATGAGTGCCTTTGTTGATAAATATATTTTTAAAATCATATTACACCATGATGTTTTTTTGTTGTTGTTTTTTTTATAAGAGCAGGGTCTGACAGTGTGTTTGCAATGGAAAATGTAAACATTAACAATGTTTATGTGCATTGTTTGTTTGTTTTTTTTACTCTCCGGTGCAGTTGTGTCTTGAGTGATGGACTTGACTTTTTTTTTTTTTTTTCGAGCTTCTGCAGGAAAACAGCCAAACAATGGAACCAATTTCAGAGCAGAGTTTTGTCAGTTCAAGCCTGAATTTGGCAAAAAAAAAAAAAAAAAAAAAAACTTGTGAAGTGTCATGTTCATTACTCTGTCATCTAATAGTGATATTTGATCATCTTAAGCAACTTTACACATTTCTCTTTGACTAACTCACTTCTATTTTAGGTTTGGATCACAACTAAGTGACAAGAAAAAGCAGCTTATCCTGTCAACTGAATTTCCTTTAAACATTTAAGTCAAACTTCCTCACATAGAGTAGCTCTTAAAAAAAGGTTTGTAGCTTAAAAAAAACAAAACAAAAAAAACAGTATTATGTCGATGAGCTTCTCTTGATGGAATGTGATGACTTGAATGTTCCATATCTGAAATGTGCTCTGAACACAGACGGAAGAAACCTGATTTTTCCAACTCAGAAACAGTATTAGCTGTTTATTTATTGTTTCACTGATGTGCTATTGTTTGATTATTTTTTTCTATAATAAAAAATAAAATAAGCAGAACTGGCTTTGTCTGGAGTCTATCACACTGACACGATTAGATGTTAATTTCACAACATTGCTACAAAGGTAAAAGAGAGGGTGGGTGGATGATTCAATGTATGTGGTTTGTGCATGTGTGTTTGTGTGATTTCTGGTAAACGCCGCCCGAGAACACTGATTGTTGTGTTTTTCGATTCACAGTGGAAACATGGACTATTGATAGTGAAACTAAGCTGAGAGCGGTGAGAAAAACATGGTTTGTTACAAATGCATCATATCTGTGATGTGACTCAGTGACCTTGAGTTAGGTCAGCACGGAAGAGCCTGTCCCTACGACTCTGTACAGACCCTCCCCTGCTGACCACACACACACCCACACATACAAGCATACACAGATAATAGTGTCGAGTATGTGGCTGTCTGTCTGTATCAAGGCCAATGAGTCACATGACTGATATAACATGATAGACTGGAAACAGCATTGTCCCCAGCTTATCTTCAGACACACACTGACACACAGTCATCTGCCCTAGTTGCCTACTGATCTCCACTCACTTACTGTGCTCCTCCGCATCGGCCTGTCACTTCACATCATGTGTAGATGCATTTCCTGGCAGACCTATGTGTGCAGGTGTGTGTCTGTGTGTGGTCACGTCGATGAAATGTGTTGCTGTTCCAGGCAAAGAGCCCATCCAGTCCACAGGAGAGCGGTGGGAGGGTGGTGCACAACCAAGCTGTCCTGTTTTGCAGAGAGGGAGTGTAGTGTTTTTATATGATATGCACAAAGACCAAAGAAAAAAAAAAAGCTGACTAACAAAAAGTCTGAAAGGAGAATCTATTTTTCTTATAAACTCCTCTTGGGATGTTTTCATATTCCGGTCTCATTACTCTGTGATATTCGCAACTTTCCAGCAATTATTTTCTCATTAAGTATTTGATTTTCTTTTCTCGTGTATCCACAGTCAATCAACCTGACCTGTCTGTTTCTACTTCTGCCCAGAAAATCATTCAGCAGTACTCCACTCTAGGACTTGAACATGAACTTTTCCCCTCCGTACTGTGTGTGTGTTTGCATTGAGCTGGAAAGAGCAAGAATCACAGCAATAATAATGTTAGAGCTGAGAGTTTCCCATTGAAAAGGAGTGAAAGATTAGTCCTTTCAAAACACAGTTGTGTTGTGGTTTATTGAAGCTACACAGTTGTTTTTTCTTACCTCTTATATGCTAAATTTCTCACTGGTTGTTGAGTGGAAAAGATTTGAAAACCTGTTAGTAACCACTGGCATTTTTTTTTCTTCTAAAGTTGATAATAAATGTCCCGTATTTTACACTTTTTTTCTGTGTTTTTGTATTATTTAATATTATATTACTGTTTTGGAAGTGCTCATCCAAGAAGACATATTTGTGGTTTTAAAAACTGAAAACCCTCTCGGTGTAGTTTTACATCTCCTCCCTTAGCCTTCTCTTTTGGGCTCTAGAAACAACAGGTCAGTGAGCCAATCAGAAGAGAGGAGGCTCTAAGCCTGCCTGTTGATTGGTAGACTGCTGATGGAAGAAAAATACAGCTGTTTTCAGGGAAACACGTCAAAGAAATAAAATCAAGGGTGGACGGCGTGTCCAGATTGGGGTATGGTTGGAGACTGTAAATGGTTCGATGTGACATCATAAAGTTACTTAAGTCTTGACAGATCGTTTTAAGCCTTAGTTTCTGAATACAGACTGTGTGTATTTCTCAGTGGACTGAGCACTTGCATACTTTCACACCATTAATATGAAACTTCGACCTGCATGGACCTGACTTTTCACACTATAATAGCTTTAAATCCCCAATTAAAACCATTATAACTCTTTCACATCTCAGTGATGTGAGTATGTTTGGGTGGTTATAGCAACAGTTTGACATTTTGGGACATGCATTTATCCATCCTCTTACCAAGAGTATGATGAGAGACACTGAGCTTATCTATCAAATCATCTACATTAACAATGCTACAGTAAAATTAGCATAAATTATCTTCTCATCGTACTCTTGGTAAATTCCCTTAACAACAAAAGAACAAAGAAATGCAAGGCACATCACCATCAGCTTTTGTTGTTGAAGAGTTGTAGGAGGTATTTTCTTTTTTTAGCTCAGTGGCCCATGAAGGACGTGAACCCACTTTGGAAAAACATCTGGGTCATACTGAGTTCAAAACCAGATTTTTT
>OMNW01018483.1:7198-24387 GCA_900303245.1 Selene dorsalis | reverse complement strand
CCCTCACACTTACAACCATGCGTAATACCAGTGCATAGCTGTTTATATATATATGTATGTGCATACTGTAAAAAAAAATGAGCGAGCCTTTTTTTGTTTTTTTTTTGGTATTTGCAATAAATAACTTTCATTGTTGCATGGAAGCAATATCAACAACTCAGCAAAAAACAGTGCACCCAGGAGCAAAAACAACCACACATATGGAAGAAACCATTAAAAAAAAATTCAACATAAAAAACAACTACATCATACAGCTTTGTGCCAAAAATATACAGAAAAGTAAAGGAATATCTAGTTGTTGCGAGAGAAGCCAATCTCAACAAGTCCGACACACACTGACTGGACACTTTGGCCACAGCGAACACAGAGCACAGGAAGAACATGGCACACCTTCTCCGAGACAAAATAAACAAATAGTAGCTGACTTTAAAAGCAATAGTGGCAATAATCGATTATGCTTGTAGTTTTCCCCTTTATAGAATCGTATTAAAATAGTTTCTGCATGTTTTCTGTAGTACTCCAATTCCCTTAAACCTTCTACCGTCCTATTGACATCTGGAGCGAACCTTTCCAAAAACCCTTCAAAGGAAAGGATCAAGGTTTATAAATGAGCTTCCTCCTTCTTGAGAGACTACAGTTGGTAAAAATATATTTTTAGCAGTTTCTCCCCGGCCTCCTTGTGATTTAACAAAAACACAGCAAGTGAAGGCTTGACCAACTCCACCCAGCTCTTTTGTGCACACCTACCCCAGGAGGGTCTGTGGATCGGAAACAGCTGTAGAAAAATACTTTCCTTTTTCCCCCCTCCTTTTAGTGTTGTACTTTTTCCACTGTGTCACATCAGTGCTCTGATGTAGTCACTGGAATCTAGACTAATACTTTCAATCTTTCAATGAAATACTTAGCAACCAGGATTAAAAAAACCAAAAGTTATCATTGCACTGTTGACTAATGTCACTGTGAGAGAAAAACGAAAATCAGTCTTCTTGTGACGAACTGACGTTATTAGCTTATTAGCAAGAAAAAGTCTTTAACTCATATCTTAAGTGATCTCCTAGAGGAAACTACAATCTCCTGCACGTGAAGAGTAAACAAACATTGTGGACTTTGGCTTGCAGAGGTTGTGGTGGATGAAAAGAGATATACAGGAAGTAGGTATTACTGTAAGTGGTTGAGGGAAGATGTGAGAGAAGTCACCCCCACACTTATGTGTTTGCTACATGTTCTACTCCTGTTCCTAACGGAGCCCTGGTTCCCATACCTGGCTGGGATCACTTAATGAGCTTAGAAATACAGGAAAGCATATGTAAATATTACGTTTTTTTTTTTTTTTTTGGATAATCCTCTTATATAGAATTCATTTCCCATTTAACATAGTATTGAGCTGTAAAGTATAAGATAAGGTTTCAGTTTGAGTCTGAATAGAAACAATTGTAGTATGAGTATCAGCTCACTGGTAAGGAGTAGTTTTCTTCTTCTTCTTCTTGGCTGATTCTGTTGTAATACACCTGTTAAAGCTCAGCTCAGAGACCCACAGTCCCAGGTATAAGAACTAAGCCTGCGTTTGGTTTGTGTTCTATTATGTCTCGTAGCGATCAGTCACCACATGCAAGTACAACATTTAAAGTTTGGGCCTCGTGCACGACAGCATGCTACACATTCACCAGACAGTCACATTGAGGCGCAGGCGTAGTCTGCAAACACACATACACACACGCACACATACATAAATGCATGCATACAGTACATGCACTCACTCATATGCACACACACAGAGCAGTTCTATAGAAAGTTGACTGTACAGTTCAGTGTCAGAGGCATGGCACCGCCTGGGTTTGCCTTCTCGGTTTGGCTGAGCTATGATCGCAAAGCGGCTGAAGTCTTTTGGCTGAGTCAGGAGGTGATGTGGGCAGGGAAGGTATTTTAGTTGAACAGTGGGATTCATTTTTTTGGATGTGTGTGAGATATAGTGTGCAAACATTTACGGATGTGCTTCTTTTTTTTTGTCACTTTTTTTTTTTCTAAACCCTACCGCTAGATGGAAAGTCGATATTGGAGCATTCTGCAAAATTTCAGACAATACCCAATGGCAACATTTTGAATGTTTCATCCCTACAATTGATAAAATATCAGTTTGTATAATATCATTGTATTAAAACAATTGTGTGGTGAAGTCTGGGGAAAGATTGCAGTCACAGCAAATAAAGTGCAGTTAAGGTTTGGCAGCAAAAAAGGTCATGAATGTCACTGAAAGATCACGGTTATGGTAAATTTGTTTGTTGGTCACGAGGCTGTAAATGAGGATTTTAACAACATTTGACATCGTGAATTGAAATCCCCACAACGTTCCACATTTTATACCTTTTTATGTCCATATGACCACAGAGATGCTAATTCAAGACTTTCTTTCTCAACAACGTACTTTGTTTGTTGGGGGGATTCTGAATTGATCATTTAGACATTTTTATTGGCCTGTAGATGGTGTAATGCAAATATATTGAATTTTAAAATACCGTAAACAGATTGTGCAACTTTCGGTTGCAGAGTGTGAACTCCCCCAAACCATCCAAATTTCCAGAAAGGTCACATTACTCCCTGCACTGGCAAGCTGCAGAATCATCCAATATGAACACAATCCCCTCTGAGGACTGGGTGTTTTTTTGTTTTTTTGTTTTTTTTGGTGGTTTTTTGTTGGAATTTTATTTTGGAATGGGAACCACAAATATTTCACCAGATGACACCAACTTTGACCTATTCCTACATGTAGGAACCTTTTGTCGAGAGTGGATGAATGTGAGAGAGGAGAAGAGGTAGGGTGGGGGTTTAGCGTGGCATCCTTTGATTTAGTGCATTAGACAAGTAAGGCTTCCCTGGAAGGGACAGATGCAGCAACAGGGGGCACAAGGAAAAGGTACAGGGACGACAATCAGGGCAGACAGCAGCAGTTTGTTGTAGACGAGTCCCCCCCCCACCCTCAACTTAATATCTTAACAGGATGCTATTTGGTGTGTGCCACAATCCCCTTCAGTGCCATGTATGCATACATTCTCACTATGGAATCAAGCCCCCAACACTGGCAGCATTAGCTTACATGTCCTACACATTGTGTGATAAAGGACCATGATTTGATTTGATTGATTTTCACGATACCTCAGGGGTGCAGCAACAGTGTAGGTAACATGTAAAAGTAGGACTTAAACACTAGCTACATACATAAAAACTGAAGAGGTAAGGGGCAGCAAGGGACCGGTGTGGGCCTGGGTTAGAGCAGAACCACAGGGAATGGAGGAAATACTCAAATCAGAAGAGCGATAGCAGACGATCTGAGGTGCAACAGGAGTGAACAGACTGACAGATCGTGAAATGATTGTTGCTTTAGACCAGTCTCAGCTATATCACTTGTGACTTCCAGTGGTAAACTCACTGCTGATGTGGATATCAAGAGGAGGGCGAGGTGGTAAACAGATGAGGGAAGAGTTGGGCTGGAAGAGCAAAGGAGTAGTGGAAGTAAAGGATAACAAACGTTAGACAAGAAGCAAGTGGGAAAGAAGCAGAAGTCAGAAGCAGAGGAGAAAGGAGAGAGATGGAGTTAGATTTCAGTTCACTCAGTATCTCTGTATGATGATTACTAGTGCAGGAAGGGGGGTGGAAATCCGCAATTACCTAACGAATCTTTTCTTCAGACCTTCCTTGACTCAGAAAGAACTGAAATGATTAAAATAATTTTTTTTTAATTAAATATGAATATATGGTGAGACAAAATGTAAAGATCCTCAATTTCTCTCCTCTGAAAAGTCTCTCTACCCTCCCTTCAGCAAAAAGACAAAATTATTTTCTGATCTTATTCTGATCATTTTTATCCAATCCCTAAACATTGTTTTCGTCTATGGGAGAAAAAGCTGTGAATAGAATTCATTTTCTGAACTGAATGAACTGAAAATTAATTCCTTCCCATCTCTGGTAAACAGAGACAAGCACACAGTACATATGACATTCATCACCATAAACCATGCAGGTCGTCAATTAGGATTCAACCTCTTTCTCTCTGTTACGGCCTCTTCTCTCTCTCTCCTTTGTTTTTTTGATGAGCTGATGGGCATGTGCTCTGTTGCACCATGCTCTGCTTTGTTGCGGGCGGATTGACGTTGAGCTTCATGCTTGGGGCAGAGAGGTGGAAAGAACAACAACAACAACAAAAAAAAACAAAAAAACAAAAAAACCCCAAATACCTACACATACACGGTAAAGCAATCTGAAGAACACACTTTTATATCTACACACACAGACATGGAAAACCAATGTAAAAGGTGGAGTTTGATTGCACATACACTCTCAGCCGTACACAGGCAAAAATAAAGTAGAAAACAGACGTAATCAGAAACTCACATACACCTACAGTAGATGAAGGCACTATTGCAAGCAAAGTCCAAGTACTATTTGTGACAGAAAACATCAACACCCTTTTCCCAATCCCCTCCAGAGTCCCTTGGGCTAGATGTTAGAGGTCAGGGGAAATACTTAAAGATACCCAGAAAGTGGTTGTTGAGTGGTTTTGATAAAGCTCCTTGTGTGTTTGAGAGCATGCGTGGCCACTTTACTGTCAGTGTGAAATGAAACCAGCAGAAACAGCCGGACCTGGATGTAGGAAGCAGCCTGGGCTTGGCATGCTGTCATCTAACTTTCCTGCCTGTCTGTGTTGAAACAGGAAGAGAGGTGCTGATTCATATGTCCCTCACTCATCAACCTCATCTCTCCTGTATCCCGTGATTAGACAAGAACATTTGACTGATTGCTCAATACACAGTGTCGGGTTGGTTCACAGTGCAGTGAACCACATTGTATTTTATTACTTGTTATGTCCGCACCTCTCTGTCTGGCATTTCTTCATGTGGGATGTTGGTAAGTGAATAACAAGTGACTGTGATAAGCCACTCATGACCTTGACGTCCACATTTGCTGTGTGAGCAGGGCGGTTGAGTGTGGTAAAGCAAAGTGAAAGAGAAGCCATTCCACTGCCGAGAAACAATCTAGCCCAAGGGTGAGACACGCTAACAAAAACACACACGCACGCACATGCATGCATGCACACACACGCACACACATACACACACACGCACGCACATTCATGCACTCACACAACTGTCCCCCTCCCTTCCCCCAGGCAGCAGACAAGGCAGTACATTCAGGGTAACACAGAGTCAGTCCCTTCAGAAATCCATCGGATCCTCCTCGGCGAGGCCGTGATTGGCAATGGTCCTGCCTCCACCTTTAGATGAGATCCCCTCGCTTTCAGGTTTTGTCTGAGCAGGGGGCGTGAGCCCAGATCCTCCCTCGGGTGCGCCCCAGGGGTCAGTGGTAGGCGGGTAGAAATCGTCGTCAAAGCCGCAGAAGCCTTCGTCCACACCCTGGTCGTAGCGCTGGTAGGTGGAGGCGTGCACCTCGTTCTCCCTGGCTGTGATCTCCAGGGTGCTGTTCCACATGCCATAGCCGAAGTAGATGAGCACACCTGAGGGGACACACACATTTGTTGAAGTTAAATGATCAATATATGAACAGATACAGTGTGTTTAGAGCTTGCAGGACAATTTAAAGAGCTCAAATGGAACGAATGAGTAAACTGAATTGATTTAACAACAGTTCATCCCACTCAGAGTGAGTCAGAAGAACACAGCGATCCTACTCACGCAGCAGAATAACACATAGATGTATACGAACAAAAACAGCTCTGCTTGGACACCAGGCTACATTAATTCTGTCTTTACATAAGCAGTAAAAAAAACAGGACTTGCATGATAAGCTGAGCTACAAAGTGCATGTACACATACAAGTACACACCCGCTCACAAATACAGATGCACAGATAGATATGATGGAGAAAGGAAAATAGAAGTGAGAAGAGACTTCCTAGTTCAAACAAACAGAGCGAGTAAGTGAGACACACTGGTTTTACTGGCTCACTGAGCCAATAAGAAATGAGTCATTTTTCAAGAGGCATGAAATTCATGACTCCATTGTTTTAAGATGAATTGAGGTGAGTCATTGTTTTAGCTCAAAACATAGTCAGTTCCTGTCTGTCCAGGATGGTATAGGAGATCTAATGTCTTTGGCGAGACACGGAACAAAAACAATGTGATCAGTTTTTTCTCTTACCCACGAAGCACCAGACTGAAAATCGTATCCAGGTGATTACGGACAGTTTGAGCATGAGGTAAATGTTGACCAGCATGGCTGAAGCAGGGACAAAGGGCACACAGGGTGCCATGTAGGGCAGCCGCTTTGGGTTTTCAGGTTGCTGGAGGATTATAATGACGAGGAGGGCAATAAAGATGATGAAGAAGATTAATAGCAGCAAAGCCCACCAGCGACCCTCCCCGATACTGCTCGCTCCTGGAAGGAGAGAATTCAAGGAAAGAGGAGAGAAAAAGTTCATTAATTCCTCATTAAAGTGCACTGTGAATTCCTGTGTGAATTATTTTAATGTGTTCTCACCAAAAATGATGAAGGAGCAAAAAGCGAAGATTGAGATGAATAGCAGCAGTACACACACAGTCACAGTTTTGCCCGTGGCTGGAGTGGGCCGGTCCATCTTTCCTGGGAGACCCAGTCGGATCCTCAAGGTGTAGTAGCGTGGTCCAATCAGCTTCTTCAACCGGCGGGACATCCCGCTCTCCGACTCTTCTGCCTCGATGCCAGTGGTCATATCCACCGTGCCATAGTTTGGGTGGCTGGCAGTGTAGGCGTTTTTGTCCGGTTTGCCTATCAGCATCTCGTTGTCACCCAGTGATGGCAGGTTTTTAGCTCCGCAGGTGTTCGTGGGTGGACCTCCGTACTCATCGACCTCACTGGTTGGCGAGCAGGCGTCCTTCTCGCACTCGGCCAGGACGCCTTCCTTCCTCTTGTTGTTCTGCTCTTCAGAGAGGAAGTTCACGAAGCCATGGATGTCGCCCTCAGGTTGGTAACGGAGCAGGAGGACACAGAGACTCACCTGACAACCAAGAGGGGAACATGTGATTGGCTGTTGGTCATCTGTTATCATCCTGTCAAATTCATACATGTACATGGAGCAACCTCTACAACCTGACAGACTCTCACCTAGCTAATATTCTCATTGCGACAGTGCTTTCTGTTGCAGCACCCACCTTCACCATAACCTCCTGTTTATATATTAAACACTTTGTTGAAGGCGCTGGAACCTACTGTTTATTTATATGTTTACAGCTATCGCAGTATAATTCATGTGCTGGGGGGATTAGTTTCCCCAGTAAAATCCCATGTGCTATGTGCTCTCCCTCAAAGAACAGAGCCTTTCTAATCTATGAATTTAAATATATAACCATCCACTTTAAACAGCACGTCTCGAACTGAAGAAGAACTCAATGGGTGTACATTGTGTACACAGGCTGCCCTGAACACACAATCGGGTTGAAAACAACTCTGAATTAATCTGTGTGAGCTAAATATAGTGAGTAGGCAGCAGCACCCTGCAACTTCCCATATGGTCCATACGTATGTGTGGGCCATCATTATCTACCGCTCACCAGGGTGTAGGCCAGCAGGGTTCCTATGGACATCATCTCTATGAGGTCTCTGAGGCTGACCAGGAGGGACAGCAGGGCGGCCAGAAAGCCTGACACCACACAGGCAACAGCAGGGGTCTCTGTGTAGGAAGACACATTGGCCAGGAACCTAAACACACACATTCACACAAAAAGATGAGTAGGTTGCGAAACATTCATGAGTCATCGAGACTGATTGATGCAAGTTCAGCAAGACTATATAACTCCATGCACTGACTTGAACAGCAGGCCGTCGCCGGCCATGGCGTAGATGACCCTGGGCATGGGGAACAGGGACCCCAACAAGGAGACAGTGAGTCCAGCTATGGAGCCAACTGCAACGATGTACTTTGCAAACATACAGCCGTGTACGGCGAACATCTCCATGAGTGGGGCGTCAGCATCGATCTCATTGTACGGTACCATCAGAGTCAGGATCACAGAAACCTGGATGGAAGAGGATTGGACACCAAAAGTATTCACTCAATTAGGGAAAAAAGAAAAAATCAGTCCTGACATTCAAAATGAAATAGAGAGCAGTTAGCACCCAGCAAAGCTATGAAATAGATATGGCTGTGATTGAAGACTGAATGGCATATTACAAAAAATGGAAATTTGAACATGAATAAATCCATAACAACTGAGGAAAATTTAATAATGAATGATGTGCAATGATTTTAACTTTCAGAACAGCTACTAAACACTAAAAAGCCCTTGAGAGAAGTCACGCTCACACTACCTAGCTGTATGTATGTGTGTGTTTTTGTATGTGTGCATTTTTGATCCTCACGTCTGACGTGTGAAATCATGCAGGGCCATCTGTCACAGATACCGTGCTGCAAAAGAGGGATTTGCGTGAACAGATTACAGAAAGAGAGCAGAATAATAAAAAGACCAACCCTCAGAGAGGATGGTGCAGAGATCAGTTTCCCCCTTGTAGCCTGGTGCCCTTTAACCCTTTGTCCGTTAACAGCACTGGCTCACTGACAGTGTGTGTGAAAGTCAAAGGGGACTATACGTACACAAATGTTGGTTAGATGTGTTTTTTTCAGAGGGCAAATCTGATGCTACTGCCAAGTTTAGCTCACTTTGAGCTGGAGGTCAGCTCCGCACACATTCATGTGACTGCTCACTGTGATTGAGGCGGTTTTCAGAGACATCATTTGACACATTTCTCAGCCTAATGCCCTTTCTGAGTGACTTCACATTGACGCCCACTGCTCTTAAGCAGGGATGCAATCATGAAAATGATCCTGGATCTTGACCTGCAGCTACGAGATCCTGATTGGAACAGAGAAGTTCAACTGATCAAATAAAGATGGAGATTAGGAGAAGCTGCATGGAGGAATGGATACGGAGGAACGGGTGCCACTGAGAGACACAGAAGAGAAAGACGAGTTTTTCAAAGAGAGTTCTGAAGTTGATGCAATCTTTGCCCCCAGGCGATGCCGAAAAATTCTCTCCTCTGATAGGCTGCCGTTACACGGTACCCATGGCAACAACCATCCAGCTCAAACGTGTCAAAGTAAGAAATCTGGTAGGTCTGCGCGAGCTGAATACGTAAAGATCAGAGATGAGATACACAGTCGCGCAGCTGCAGTGCTCGGGGAAGGAAGCATATTGATGTTTGATCTTTCCATCTCTCTATAAGACGCTGCTCAAACTTTGGAAAAATACTTTCAGCCTGTGTTTGACAAGTAAGTCGCTAAAACATTGACAAACACTAAAGTGATCATATGTCGACTTGTGACGGAAATTCTCTCTCAAAAAGAGATCAAAAATTCTCTTTTCCTCTCAACAGAGTAATTCTCTAATAACATAGAAATATTTGTTTCAAAATGTGTGGGAAGCTGTGATTACAACCTACTGTCTTCCCACAATCGATCTGATCAGATTAATTTTACTTTGTAACATGTATCAGTGAGCCAAGTCATAATTTCACCATAATACCACACTGTGCAGCAGCAGTGATGCTTTGAGTAACAGGATAAAGGTGCTTTGGAGCCTTTAAATGCCCTCAAACTGCTTTTAGCTGTGAAATGGGAAGCAAATGACGCATTTTCTGTTACTACTTGTGCACACAAGGGTGTCCTGGTGTCAAATGTGACTCACAGAGACGTAGGCAGTGAGGCAGGTGATCAGTGAGGCAGTGATGGCATAGGGGATGGAGGTGTTGGGACTCTTGGCCTCCTCTCCTGTTGTAGCGATAATGTCAAACCCGATGAAGGCATAGAAGCAGGTGGCAGCTCCTTGCATTACCTGTGACAGGGAAGAATCAAGAGGAATGATGGGTAATGTTTTTTTTTGTTGTTGTCGTATTATAAATTGCTTGTGACTTGTCTCCACATGTGTTTACATACCCCCGACCAGCCAAAGGGCAGGAATCTGCCCTCGTCCCAATTCTCTCCATTGACGAAGAACAGCCCGGCGATCATCATGAACACCCACACGATGAGGTTGATGACGTTCAGCACGTTGTTGAAGCCCACAGAGTTCTTCACTCCCAGAGCCACAATCACTGTCACCAGCAGAGCTATCAGCAGTGCCAGTAGGTCTGGGTATGACTGCTCCCCTTTACCTAGAGAGGAAACACACATAAACAAGTACATAGAAAAAAATAAAAACACTTAGACTGACGTTATCTATCCACTCTAGTGGAAGATGATGTGAACCTGCCCACCAAACGCTAACTTGTTCATTAGCTGATCCACGAGCTGAGAATTACTCAGACTGAAATTAACATTTTCTTCTATTATTATAACCTTTGAATTATTTTGTTGCATTTACAAGACAAGAGGTTGTAATACACGTTGTGTGCTGTGCTACGTCTTCAGGCCAGTGAAAGTGGCAAAACAGGCCAAAAGCTAGCTGCTGTGCATGCTAACTTTACTAAAAGAAAAGATATGATAAAGAGTGGTGGGTAAAGGAATGACGTTTGAGGCTGAACTGTGCAGTCTTTCCTCTAGAGTGGTAATTAATGTTGGCTATGTAGCAACAGCAAAATACACAAATAGCTCATTCTAATCAACAAATTGTTTCCTGTATTGCATTACATAAACAATGCACACAATCAACCAGAGCCAAAAAAGTGATGTCACGTTACTGGTTTGATCCTAAATCCAAAGGCCTCCAATCTAAAATAAAGCTGCAACCAGCAAATATTTGGCATATGTTACTTACAAATTACCTAAATAATGAGTCAATAATTAAAAACCTTCACTGACATACAGCTCTTTCAGTGATAACAGAGATGGTGGTTGACCTAAACAACAAAAGCCGTAAAATATGAACTTGCTGTGATGGTGTTTGCATAAAAACAACAACTAGCATAACGAGCACATGGATAATTTTAGCATGTGGTTTTTATTAGCTGACTATCAGACCATGACTGGGCTACTTTTTTGTGTGAAACATCAAAGGGGGGTTTCTAAATTTGTTTAACTTTCCTGGCAATGCCACAGTTGGAAACACATTAACATCCGACACACTGACAAAACTATTTTTGCCACAGCCAATCACAGTACAGCATTAAACTCAATTACTCAATAAGATGCACCCTGTCACTCAGCACAGCAAGATAATTTATCAGTAATTTCTAAATTATTCAATGCAACAGCGTGCGTACCACACAGGAATCTCTCAGTGTACGTTTGGAAACTAATGACATGTATTTTCTGCTAAATTCCACATTTCCACTGGGTTGTGGATAAACAGCGGCTTTGCCTCAGCAGGAAAAGGAAACAGTAACTTTCCATTATGGTGTGGAACAGCTGGCCACAGTCCCTGTCATGTGACCATTACCACACCTTTTCTCAGTGTCCAGCAGGAAGCAACTGTCAGGGCAGTATCATCCAGATAGGAACACAGTTGGCACACATATCAGATATAGTATTACAACAGATTAGCAGGCATTCCCTCATGGTGCTGTTCATGACATGGAAAATTATGCTGCATGAATCATTTAGAACAGCCAAGATGTTATTTTCCAGAATGACATGATCTTCAAGATAATCAGTGAACCAGCAGTTAGACGCTCAATGGAAAAAAAACAAACAAAAAACCTCCAGTGTGGGTTGGATGGTTTCCCAGATGGTGTTTATTTCACATTTTTTACTAAGTATTTGAAGGATGTTGTGCCACTCAAACAGAGTAGCCCACTTTTCCACTGTCACAGTGGTACAGATGACATTGTGCTTCTGTAATTCATGACTCTAAGGGACAATTACTGCAACTAGAATTACCTCCCTGCGATTGTATGTCACTGCCAACCAGTCAAGTTTCAGGAAAAATGGCCTGAATCTCTCCTTTCTGTTCCTGAGTCACAGCGCTGAATAATGGCCAGAAGCGCTTTTGCAGAGTTTCACACTGAAGATGATCTTTGACTGTCATCACTTCATCATTTTATACATACAGATTCGTGTTGAAATGTGTCCTAATGAGTGTATGAATTTAGTTCTGACGAGAAACATGTTTTGTGAGGTTGCCACGACGTTGATCTGATCTTATTAGTTCATCCTCGAGTGAACATTTGTTCCACATTCACAGGGATTCCCTGATTATGTTCCTGAGATATTGTGCTCACGAGAACATAATGACTAATCCAGCGCAATCAAACAAATAAAAAAAATAGCTTAATGAGAGGCTGTGCACTATATATTTATTACTCTTGTTGTATTTACTATGCATTTTCTATTTCCAAAGGGTATGAAGACATTCAATTTCATTTCAATTATCTTTACTGTTTCCTCACATGCTGACTTTCTATTACATAACAGCATGACTTTCTGAAGACTCCCCTTACTGTATCACTGACAGGCACACATCCTCGCTCCACTCACCTAAGCCATTGAGCGTCCCAATGTGTGAAATCATGAAGTTGCTGATGCTGTGATTGGCCAGCGAGTCCGCCATGCTGCTGAGAGCCGACGCCCCCGCCGCCGTGCCGATCAGATACTCCAGAATTAAGTTCCAGCCGATGAAAAACGCCACGCACTCGCCCACGGTCACGTAGCTGTATGTGTAGGCCGAGCCTGTGGTCTTAGGCACACGCACGCCAAACTCTGCGTAACACACCCCTGTGGGACAGAGGGGAGAGAGTTAAATACACACACATATATGCAGACACACATATCAGATTTGAAGGGTATTGATAGGAACATTAAGGTGGTATTAAGAGATCACTTGAGTGCCTCTTCTATTATAACTTTGCCCGTGCAATGTCTTTGCCCTTGTAATAATTGCATGGTTATTAAAAGGCTCTTCCTATAAATCATATCAGTGTAATGGTGATAAGACTGACAGTAACCTCTATGCTGTGTCATATTATATGTTAAAGTCAGTCTGAGAGCGAGAGACAGTAAGAGATTTAAGATTTAAGACCAGAAGAGAGTCAGGAAATACATGTGTGTATCTGCATTTTGCTCCAGTCTGACCTGACAGTATTGAGGCCACAGCGGCGATAATGAAGGACACAATGACCCCCGGACCAGCCATCTCCTTGGCAACCAGCCCAGAGACCACGTACATCCCCGTCCCGACACAGCTGCCCACACCCAGAGACACCAGGTCCACCGTGGACAACACCCGGGCCAGTCTGGTCCCGTGGGAGCCGGTTCCTGACATGGCTGAATCCAACATGGACTCCACAGGTTTGGTCCTCAGGACACGGGACGCAAAGGTGTTCCATGTCGCGCCCCACTGTATTCTGCGAGGGTCCAGCTTTCCTACCAGGCCGCTCATACTGAGGGCTAAAGGTCAAGGGTGAGTCAGAGGGAAGATTTTCAACAGGAAGAGTGGGAAAATGCTGATTCTTTTTCTTCCTTTTGTTCTTTCACAGTTCTCTTCAGTGAGCAATTGTGTGGAGCACAGATGACAAGAGTTTACACATAATCCAAATGATGGAAGAAGATCTCACCGCCGATGCCTTAGTATTCTGCCTCCTCTCTCTGTTATCCTGGTTTAGTGGAATACCATCTCAATTTTTTCCCCACATGGTGAAAGAGAGAAAGAGTTATCTGAAAAACAAAAGTGGGATGATTTATTTTTTCAGCGAGGCACAGCACATTGCCTTCTATTATTTCATCTTAGACAATGCTTATTCTTGAGCGCACATGCTGAGACACAAGAGCCCCACGGTGGAGATGTATTACACATTCTTGCACAAATGAAGCGTACCTGGATGAGGAAGCAGCTAATTAGCAGACCTCTCCCTATTGCCCTGTTGCTATAGTAGCCAAGCTCATGAGTGATGGCGATGCACCAAAGACCTTTCCTTCTGTTTTTAAGGGAGAGAAGCCAATGTGTGTAATCACATTTTTACATTCGGATGAATGTATCATTCTCATGAGCCACTTTTCTCTATGTTGAATGGTTTATTTTTGATTCTTTGAGGACCCTTTTTTTTCCCACTGACTTTATTGCTTGAACTTTTATTCTGTAAAGCATCTGAATGACTTTATCCACCACTAAGTATGATTCTACTGAAACAAAACAAACAAATAAAAAAACCCATTAGAAATGTGTGTGGTACAGTGGACAACAAAGGGAAAAACATGAAAGGAAGCAGTGAGTCAAACAGTTACAACTCTGTATCAAATGAACTGGCTTTATTACACTTTTCTACAGCTGTTCGAGCGGACCTCTGACATCATATAAGTAACAGAGAGAGATAAGAGATGCTGCTGAAAAGGGAGACGTTATTGTCACCAAATGTCGCCCAGTCTATCTCTCCTCACTTCTCTTTTCTCTGTTAACATCAACGGACTAACACGGACTATTCATCCACTTTGAACAAGTTGCTGAACACACACACACACACACCACTCTCAAATACTGCACACTCACAATTGCCTCTCAGCTATAATATGAGACACTATGATGATGACTGCAATTACCCGGCTGTTTAACCAGAGTGGGCCGGTTCTCCTATTGTCACTGCACTTAGCGAGACTATGAGCAAGTGCAGTGGCAAAAAAAGCTCAAAGGGGATTTAATTTGTGTGTGATGGTGAGTGCTGGTTGTGGAGGGGGCTCTTAACCCATCACACGGCCAACTTACGTGTACTGTATTGTGATTATACTCTGATAAAACAAAATTTCACAGTTTGCGAGCCAAAAAATGCAAAATATGTAATGTGAAACTGATCCATGCACAGTGGCGCAGGTACACAGAGCAGAGGGTGTGTTATTATCAGTGTATTCAGTGAAGGCAAAAGTCTTTTTGATTGTATCGTCTCAGAGGGAGAAGGAGCCTGACACAGCTCATAAAATATGCAAGCTTTGCAAGATGCAGGTCAAGTATTTTGGGAGTCCTACAAATGCCAGGGCTTTCACACCATTATACAATCACCCAGAGACCATAGCCACCGATGTCCAACATGTCTGGATCTGCTATTGGGCGGGTAATAATGGGAAAAACCCAATAGCAGCAGCCCATTCTAAGGAATAGTTTACATCATAAACACATGACAGCAGAGACTCATCACCGAATTTAATTGTGAAACTCCCAGAGTGTGCTTCTTTTTAGTTCAGCAGCATAAACTCTGTAATGATACCACAGTCTCTCATGTTTGACAATTAATCCAAGAGTAATTTCAATCATACATTTCTTGTTTATTCAGATACAATTACACACACATGCTGTTTAAAACCCAACCACACGCACAGTCAGCTGCACTGGTTAACTCTTTCTCCTGTGACTGTAGCATTAGAGTATGTGTATAAATATGTGTGTGTGTGTGTGAGTGAGTGAGTGAATGACCAGACTGAAAAACAGCAAATCTGGGCACTGGGCTTTCATCATCCTACTGGGCTTTGTCAATAAATGTGTGTGTGAGAGAGTATGCATAGTTTGACTAGCTTTAATTGACGACACTGATACTTACACGTGGATCCAATCACACTGCAAAACACATCAACTACACACACACACGCACCCCGACGGCCTTTCATCACTGCATATCACAAATCAAAAACATCTGTGTTACACTGTTATACTTGAATATTCTCTGGCTAGTTTCATGGATAGCAATCGCCACCTGTCCTGCGTTGAGTGTGCACTATTTGAACAGTGGTCGATCAACAAAACAGAGCTACACAAAGCAGCGTGGCAGCAGGTGTCCCATCTGCTCTGCTGCACTATGCTGGAAAAAAAAATTAAAAAAAATGACTTCAGTTTATTAACAGCACTTCCCGGAATAAAGGTTAGCTGGAGAGCATTTAACCTTTGTGGAAGCTGAGCCTGTGTGACACAAAGATGTGATTGTGGGTAAACAACATGTCAACAACATTACAGTTTCATCTGTCCTTTGACTGATATTTACAGGTTTACAATACAAGTAAAACCACAATGCGAAAATTTATGAACCAGAATCAAATCAATCAAGAGTTAAAAAAATCAAAGAGCAACAGCAATGATATAAAAGGCCAGAGAAGTGTCTAAATATATAAAATGTTCTAAAACAAATTAGAGGAAAACAGGACTTACAGACTAAATCCAAAGCTCAGTCTCTTCCAGAGTCTTACTTTGACACTTTATTCTGACGCCACACTAATCTTCGTCCTGAAGTCTTGTAATCACCACAAAGTTTACAGCAACAAAAAAAAAAACTTTTCAGTCATTTCTCAGCTAATCTTTCAGTCAAGCAGTCTATTAGCTGAACAGTTAGCTGCCAAAGTGCATTAGCGTAAGTGACAACAAGGCTGGAACAAAAGGTGCCGTCTCTAAAATGGATCTTTTCGAATAGCAACAAATTTGTTTGCTTCCAGTCTTTATGCTGAGATAATCTAATAAAACACATGGTTCCTGCTCCAAATTTCAACCTGTTCCCATACTTTCTATGGTTGCTGATGACTACTGTCTACGAGAGAAAGAAAAATGTCTCGCCACTTCTCCAATAGCGACATTTCCCTGGTGCACCGTCCCCTGACTCTGAGAAGTAGACAGAGACAGCTGCTCTCCTCAGCCTTTTACAGAGCACAAACTCACGTGCCAGTGGCGATGTGAGCTACTGAATTATCTAATACAGCGTAGGCGCAGGCAATACATTTTATATTTAATGGAGGCGCTCATATTACACTCATCATTTCATCACAAGCCACAGAAAGAATAAGTGAATATGGGAGCAAATGAGCATGAAGAGAGAAAATCACAGCCGTCAGCAGGAGAGATTTGAACTGCCGTCGTCTCCCGCAGTGTGTAAGCAACACACTGCCGATGTGTTTACAGCTGCCCCGTTTTGTGTGATAGAATTTCGAACAAGACTTTTTCTTCAATATCGTAGCTCTAAAACAAACTCCCATTATCTGCTCAGCCAGAGTGCCGCTGTTTCAAAGATCAATAGTTGAATCCCTGTCACCCCTGTCATAACTGTCACCACCACCTCTATCATCTTAGCGTTAGTGTGTTTCCTCTCCAGATAAGAGAGCTGTCAGAGGATCCATTCTTCTGTTTAATCAGCTATGACTAAGCCTGTCTCTGTGTCCGCCCCTGCTCGTGTCTGAATTACTGCTTGAATAACCTGATTGAGCTCTCATTACCTTTCCAGTAAGAGCTACAGTGGCTTAATAAAGCTAAGAGCCCTTGTGATTCACTCAAAACCACCCTGGCAACCAACCGTCATTGCGTGGCCTTGGTC
>OMNW01018482.1:0-19973 GCA_900303245.1 Selene dorsalis | reverse complement strand
CAACTGCCACTTACAATAGGTGTGCTACACTCTATCTCTTGTGTAATGTGGCGGTAAATGAATTATACCGTACACATTACACACTAAATCACCTCATCAGGTAATGTTTAGGACATTATCAGCAACATGTCAGCTATTACACTGCTTTGGTGTTTCCTCCAAGCCAGGAGAGAGTGTGCGCTTGGCTCCACCACCTGTTTCTCATTCAAACCTGGAAGGTTAACAGCTGCCTGGGAAGAAGATTGATGCACACACACACACACACACACAGACACAGACACACACGCATTGCATTATTCATCCCGTCGGTGGTGATGCTGTGACTGTCCACAGTGTGACCACGGGAATCATACTTTATTTGTTACAATTTGTCTCAAGTGCAGCAGCACAACTGTGAGGGGATCAGAGAATGAGAGGCACAGCAATATTATTATTGAAATCACAGTTGGTCACAAAGAATCTAATTGCTTTTTCATCCGCTCTGTTATTTTTCTGTCATGACATGCTCATACAGTCCAAACGGCCTCCGAGTTGCTCCCTCCATGTTTTTGATGGTGTGTGCAACTTTGTGCGAGGCGTGTGTCCACATGCATCAGTGTGCGCATCAGCAGGAGCGCATGTGTTTTCGCCGCTATCTCCCCTGGATATTTAGCACGGCCTTCAACGCAGAGACCGCTGATGGCCTTTGCTTTATTGGCAGACTTGTCTGTGGTGCAAGGAGTGGCATCCCACAGAGCCCACTCATCTGTTGTCAAATATTTATAAATGTCACAGAGCTAAGGTCGCCAAATGATGCCAGGATATTCCGTGAGGGTCCCTGCCATAATGAACCGACTGCCTTTTTGCAACTCTAGGATGAACGTGAAAAAGAATCCAACCTACCTTGACCTTTTATATATATATATATATATGTATACGTTCTCTTGTTCTACAAGATTAATTGAGTTGTATTTCATTACAATTACCTTGAACTGATTTAGGGTCAAACCATGTAATACTTCTGGAAAATTTACTAGAGTTAAAAGAAAAAGTATCTTTAAATTCTTTTGGCATCTTTTGCCATGTAATCATGGATAGAAGGAATACTAATACTAAATAACTTATAGTATATGAATAAGGATTTGGCCAAATGGAAAAATAACAACATGTTATGTTTCTGGCTTTTGTTTGTAAAATAAGTGACCTTTTATTTTTACTTTAAATTTATACAGTATCAGTTTTACTTTACATCAAATTTAAGTTTACCAAAAAACTTCTTCTAGAGTAGTATATTTTATGCAGACTGGCAAACATCATTGGACACACTGTATATCATGTTAATTAGATGTCATCATAGGCTTGCATGGTTTTTATTACTTTTCTTTTGCTTCGTACAAACAACTGAACTCTACTTATTCTATTAGAATCAGCATTTGCAGAAAGAGGTGCCAGTGGTGACTGGTATTCACTTGCACGCTTTGTTTATCTGTTTAAAACACTGTCCCAGTGAGGAAGCTGCAACAAAGGAGCTGTGTTTATTCCCTCAGACAGTCCTTGTCACATTCTGTTTGTTTGAGCAGAAAGATTATCTTAATAGATTAAGTCTGAGTCAAGAGAGAAACGGCTGCAGAGAGTGTTCAATTTGATGCAGATCCTGCACGAGTTGGTTCTCTCCCCTTCTTTTTTCTTTTCTTTTTTTTTTTTGCATTTCTCATGAGCACCTTATGATAACCACTAAGTTAAATCTTCATTGGCTCCTTTGTCAACATGCAGACACCACTGGGCATTTAAGTGAGCAGATAGATTTTTATTTTCCTCTATTAGTCTTTATTTACATCCACATACACACCTCTGAACACTAGCACACCATACATTTAAAGAGCCTCACACCAGTTTGCAATCAAAGATCATGTGTAATCATAAATCATAATATTTGTACTCCTAATGGGCCCCTGCAATGAAAGCCTCCATCCATCACAGGCAAACAATGCCAGAGAGCAGCAATCAAACAGACAGCTGCTTTAAAGCCCGCAGACCTCATTTGCATATTTCACTTCCTGCATCCTCGGTACTGCGTGACACGCCGGCGAGTTTGTCTCGCGTCTCATCACTCGTAAATTCCAAACGGATTACCCCCCTGTCTCTGACATGTTAGTGAGAAACAGCTTCGATTTTCAAAAAATTTAATAAATAATAACTTGCAGGGCGGCTTGTCAAGCTGCGATTGCTAATCTATGAGGGAGGATTTGAATAAGTCCTCAGTGGCTCTGCGTTCTCTCCCTCTCTCTCTTCTCCTCAATCTCTCTCTCATCCCTCGCTCGGCAGCCGACTCAGAAGGAGGGCCCCTCTTCGAGAGCCTCATCGTGCTAAGTGAGATTAATTTCGACATCATAAATAACTCTGAGCAGGTCGCCGCAGGGAGTGCGGAGACTATGCCGAGTTAGAGAAACAAATGTATTTGACTGTGGTTTACCATTTCAACCCATGCTCTTAATCCTGTCTTTGTTTAAGCAAAGCACCAAAAAGCCAAGATGGTACCAATCACGATGACTTGCTGCATTGTTTCCACTGCGTTCATCTAAATGACGTCATCAGAAAAGACTGATTGCATTCAGTTAATGGAGACCTCACATATAACCTGTCCACCATTTTGACAATTGTCATTATCCTTTCGTGTGGCATTATTAGCAACATGTCAGTCAGACCAAGACATGATTTAAATTTAAATTACTGAAGAGTATCAAATGACTTGTAAATACATCTCCTTGTCTTTGACATCAATTTCGACTTTGTATCGTACCATTATGAGAAGACTTCAGCTCCTTGGTGTAAACTAGTGTAGCGTTTAGGTGTAAATCAAAATGCTCTGCACTTGCTTCTGTATACAGGCAACTATTGTCATACACTGTCATTCAATACTTTTTCATGACAGTAATGTAACTTGGTTGGAAGACAGCTTCCAAACAGTTTCAGTTGGTAATGACTGGTAGAGAAATAAGAGTAATGTTTTTACACGTTTGAAAGTGTACATTTTAAGCTACAGTTTGAAGCTGCATTAGGCCAGTTATGTCTAAAAAATGCCACAGAGATTTAATAACCAAGTTGTCGGCAACCACTCACCAAATCACTGATCCATCATTAGCTGGAGTCCAACACTGACTCACCTCCTCTCTGGATCTTTATCTTGCTAGATGCTCAGCTTCCTTTACCAGCAGCTCATTAACATTTTAGACAAGGTACGCAGCATAAACTCAGCTCGAGTCTGTCTCTTGAAAAGAGCCGCCAGTGGTTGTGATCTAATTTATTCAGTCAGCAGTGGGAGACCCAATGGCTCTGGATCTGCTGCGACCTCAATTCAGACGCATGTGAAATTAGGTTTAAGGTTTATTTGTTTGTTTGTTTAAACAGCTGCGTGACCTACTAAAGATACTGATTCATTCATGACAGCTATGGTTGGTATAAGGTCAACTGACACTTGATACAGCTGTTGGTTTCTTGAGGATGTTTTAAAATCCCTGGTTTGACCCGAGCCAAAGCTCTGATAACTTAATATATCACAAAAAATAGTCAATGAGGACAGTCTGTGATAGAAACAGTCCTATCCACTAATTTCCCCATACATTTGGATATACAGTACATTGTATACTTTGATCCATGAGCCTCTTCTAGAATGTAACTCTAGTTATATGAGTGCATCCACTGTGTTGAATCCTTTGTGCCCACCCCCATCCCCCACTCCGACCACAAACACACACTTCACCATAAAAAGCAGCCCAACAACGCAAGCAAACATGGTCACATTCATTACAACATCAGATTTCAGAATACATGAATACATGATTAACCTCGCAGAAAAGCTCAACAAACAAAACGCAGAAAAAATCGGCCTACGACCAATGCAATCTAAACAGGATTGACCTTAACTCAAACAACCATCCTCGGTTCCCCGCTGCAGCTGAATTTGCGTGCGTTGGTCTCCATTTATTTGAGGGTGTCAGGGCCTGTTCCGCCTTGTTTACTGTTAAGAGGATGAAAATGAACAGCCAAATAGTGCTCCATTTATAAGCCTGTTTATACATGCTAATACCGGAGGCTGTTTGCACCCACAGCAGTCCTGCTGGATGTGACTCAATCAACACAACGGTGCCCCCCACACACAAGTCTTCATAACCAACTATGAAAGTGCATTTAAAGGCACAGCAAAATGCTGATAGTGACCGTGACCGACAAAATGGCTCCCAGTCAGCGTGGTGAAAATCAGCCGCAGTGACCTTTTATTTGAAGAATTAAAGAGTACATATTTTACATTTCATTTAAACGGCCAATACGGCACTTGTGAGGATGAACAATTCTTTCCCACAGCCTGCTCTCACCACTACGGTAGGCCACTCTATCTTAAGTCATTTAATCTGCTTTAGAAAAGGCGTCTCTCAAATGTAAAAACAGCAGGGCTGATATGAGAGGAGTGTCTTGGGCTTTGCTGGTATTCATGAAGGTGAGTTTATCATAGCAACCTGACTTATCACAGATTATATCTTCTCTTTAAAATGTTCATTATATTACACATTTTAATTGATCCACTCAAAGTGTATTTTTGGCTAGTTAAAAACACAGTGATACTCAGTAGAACTATGATTTAATAAGTAATATACACAATAAGATAATAGCCCTGGATATCTTCTTATTTTCTTACCGCTTCTGTAAGTGGCCTTGAGTCCTGGAAAAAAAAAGAAAAAAAAATCAACAGATTTGGTGTGAAAAATTCCTTAGAGGCATCCACTGAACATGTGGAACTCAATTAAAATTGAATGCTTGTTTTGACAAGAGGATTCAGTCCTGGCAATAATAAAATAAATAAATAAATAAAAAATAAAAAGAATAGCAGTGACAAGTGCTGTGGTGCCCTGTAAATATTGCTGTAGTGCTGGACTGTTCATATTGGAGAGAAGTGCAAGGAAAAGAAAAACGCTGAGCAGAGGTGCCGAAGGGATTTTTTTCTGTAATAACTGTGCTGCTGTCAACAAAAGATATTTCTCTGCTGCACATTGGGTGGCAGGATAAACTCCTCTGCTGTGTTTCCAACTCTTGGAGACAGTATTACCCAGCAAGTACTGGGAAACTAAAATAAAATTGTAATGGAGTGGGCAACTCTTTAGTGACAGGAGTATTGTGAGGATATCTAGGTCCTGGTTGTCACAGCTATGGATAGGTGTGGATATTGCTTGAGCTTTCATTGTTGGTGTATGCTGTTTCTTCTGTCAGAAAGTTTGCTGGATATTGATCCAGATGGAGCTGTCTTAAGGCATGAGAATATATATGCATATTTTACACCTGAAATCTTGCATAATCATCCCCAGAATGTGGTCACACTGAATTTCTTCCTGGCCAGTCAAGCACAGTTCACTTCTGACGTTATTTGCACGGACAGCACTGATGTGTCCGATAGGTGTTTTGGGTGTCTGTGATGACTGAGTGGGAAAAACTCCCAGGCTTCCACAACTGCTCACAGTACCAGAGACACAGAGAGTATTCAACACCTCTTGACAAGAAGAACACAAATAAAAGCAATGACAAAGTCAATGTTCCTACACCTGCTTTGAACACCCTGCAGGAGATCCCCACACTTTGGAGACAAAGAAATGACAGAATGGGTTAGGCAAAACAATTGCTTTAGCAGTGGGTCCTCTGCATTGCCTGACACTTTTAATTCGTGTTTCAATCTAGGTTGAATATTTTGGGTAGATTGTTTCCACATTCACAGTAACAACCCTGGCAGACAAGATTTCATTCACAATGTTGTGGATGTGATTGTAAGACATAAGCGTTCAGCAGTTGTGGCTTACCAACGATGCAAGTGATCAAATAGGTTCCAAAGTTAAACAACAGATTTTACCTCTGTAAACCACTTGGACTGTTTGTGTCATGTGCAGTGTCGGCCTATTGGTTGTAAAGCCATAGCTGCTCATGTAGCTGCATGCGTAAATGTTAGTGATGAATAATGGGTACATTTTTATTGCAACTAATGAGGAATGTAATACAGAAAAAAAGCAAAAAATAATATATATATATAAATCTTCCACTTATGACTTCGGCAACAACAACTTTGAAAGATAAGTAGTAATATACTGAGTGTGATTAGTAGTAACAGCACCCATTTTATATTACAGAACATTCATTTCTAAATTTGGTTTTAAATATATTTATTAAAGAGTCAGAGTTGGTAACATTAAATCATTATTATATTAATCTCTTTTTCACTTAACTAACTTGATAATCCAGTCATTAATAAAAAATAAAAAAGACCTCATAATTTTCAAAATAATGTGGAAAAAAAATGACCCTTACAGATGGATACAGTGAGTGTGTTAATCTTATGTTTGAGCTGGAGAAAATAGTCAGTAGACAGGGGAGGGTAGAATGAATAAGGGGTCAGTTATTATTGGGGTTAATGTAAGGCTTAAGTGGAGACAGAACAAACACTTCCCTTTGAACACTTACATAATTAAATATCAACATTGCACTGTGTCTTATGGAGTCAAGCTGTTGTTTAACGTAGGTTGACACCACAGTAGCTCAACTGTCATTTTCCAGATCCACTCTTTTAACTCTTTAGGCAGAAAAATGAATAACATTAAGAGTGACAATACTTTATTTTGGCTTAAGTCCTGGAAACAGATTAGCGTGACAACTTGAAATAGACATTTTTTCCCAGCATTAAATACATTTTAACTTTACCAGGCTATCAACAGTATTTTTTTTATTGTTTTTCACACACTAGTAAATTCTGAGTCATATTTTCTTTTTGGCTTGCTAAACCTGGACTTAAAATATAAAAATTTTCTGTCCTGAGGGGAGGTAACATTTGATATAATGTGGTTTCGTATTTCTTACCTCGACCGAATACATAAGGCCAGTTCTGCAGTACACAGTTTTAAAAAGAGGACATTGTATTCTCCTCACATGAATGCGTACTGTCTCATAATGTTTCACACACTTCTAAGCAGCACAGTGCTCCAAACACAACAGCTTGTCTAAATTGAGAATAAATGTGGTTGGATGGATGAAGCCAAATCTGCAATACCTCCAAAGCACACGTGTTGTCATTCTGTTCTGTCATCCATCTTGATTTGCTGCCGTCTTTCATACGTGCACAGTCAATGCATTCTACAGCTGATTATAAGTGTTGGTACTGTCCCTCAAAGAAAAATGAGAGAGATAGACAGCGGGTTTAAGGAGAAGCAACCCAGCAGCCGCCCACTGCACCCATACAGATTTATTATTTGTGCAGTCACTCAGGACATTTCACAGCTGTGTTTACCTTGGACCCTGCCGTGAGTATTAGGTGGCAGCGCCTGGGATTGCAGATGTGATTACCCATTCACAGATTCACTACTTCTCAGTCCACAGACCCACCACCCCCATTTCTTAATATGTCCTCTGACAGTACTAATCAAAAAAATCCCAACTGGCATTTTCCTCAAGACTATAATTCACAGCATGATTCAAAGTCAAATCTTTATTTAAGAGGGGGAGTGCGGGGTTGGCTGTAATGTCATGACAGTTCCCCAATTAGGTCGTCTTAGGGTGAAGTCATCAAGGCCTCAGCCTACTGTAACTCTGGGAACGCTTCCAGCACTTTTCTGGATGGAAAGATCGACAGGATTAGGAGTTTATGTGCTGCCCTGCTGGCATTGGATAGACGAGCTTTGTCTACATGGTCAGGCCCATATGTTCAAAATACCGTATATAGGAAATAAGGACCATACCATTCTAACCACACAAATGTCTTGGCCTATGGAACCAGGCCTGAAGGAGGTTTTAGGTTCACTTCATTTTAGGGTGTTATGGAGGGAATGAGGATAAAGGGGTAGTGTTTTTAAATTGTGGTAAAAAGAAAAAATCTTTGTGTGAATCAACATTTTTTCTTGAATACTTTCCCACAGCTCTTTTCTTTTATTGAACCCTCAAGAGTTAAATGTCTGGCTCTTTTTGCTAAATCATCTGCTTCATTCACACCTAACATTCACACCTTAAGTTGCCCGATAGCCAGCCGCAGCCGGCCACTGACAAATGCCAGCCGTTTGATATTCATCAATGCTGTCATTATTATCAGCTGAAAACAAATATCATCCCATTTGTGAAACTGTCTCCCTCTTTTATTTTCTTGCTCCTAGTTTCTCATTGCGTCTCTTAGTCCCACCATACTTTTAGATTGTGTGTTATTTTAATTGAACCACTGCATTGTCAATCTGGCACCGCTAAGAGCAGACTCTTAAAAAGAAAAATTTTTATGTAAGTGGAACGATCAGCACATATAAAGCATTTAAAAAAATATCAAAAATATTCTTCCAACATTATTCCAATATATTGCTTTTATATTGCATCCCATTTCTTTCTCACGGTCTTACACCTTCTCTATTCATCACTCTCTTTAAAATTGTCTCTTAAATGTTCTGTCAGCCGCTTACCATTACTGGACAGATGAGTTAAAGAAAGAGTGCTATGGTTAAACAAGAAAGCAAAATGCCTACTTGTTCTAATGCTCTCTGTCAGTCTCACATTATAAAACCCACTCTATAATGATCCAATTTTGTGCACTCACTCACTGAAATAATCTGTGCTGAAAGCAAATAGCCTGAAACTGGTGATTGCCTTTGCCAGACATTTTCTCATTAAACTCCTTGTGTATCAGGCAATTACCAATTCACATACATGGTATCTGAGGGTGAGGGATAAAGCGAGAGCAAGAGACGGAGAAAGAAGAGGCTGAGAAAGAAAGATGAGGCCAGGTGCAACTGAGCTCCACCATAAATTCGCGCTCTCGTCTAACATAAGTCGGTCTTGTTTATACTTATGCACTTTAGTCAGTGCCGCATCCGACACGTAGTAATCCCATATGTATATTATCTCCCAGCCAGCCCCATCCTGTGTTGCTCAAAACCAGATTTACAGCAAGCTAAAACCATTCCTGACATACCAGCACCACACAAAGTGCTATAAAATGTCACAGAAAATGCTGTGCCCCCACAGCTGGAGAGTTTGAATAATTTTCATAATACTGAAAAAAACAACAACATCTGGTTCAGCTCTTGCTATATGGAGGCATTGAGGTGTTCTGCTCAAGGCCTAAACTAGTTGGGATGGAGAGCACTGAACCACCGTCCGATCAGGACATATTTTGCAGGATGTTTCCCCATCTCCTTACGGTTCACGTGTTTTATTCACGCTCGGCTGCTTGTTAAGTATGTAAATTATGTGTCAGTTCACATGCACGGGCACCACAAGCACATATGGATACACTTTTACATGCTAATGAGGTCATGCTAGAATAAAGCTGTTGAGGGTAAAAATATGTGGTTACACTGAGGAGTAGAGTTTATCAGTCAGCTTCATTAGGACATTTTCATATTTAGGAGATCTGGGAAGGTGGTGGTAATGATGATGACGATGATGCAGGTGTAGGTCACTCATATACACACAACGCAAATGGTTGAACATGTATTCAAAGTCAAATTTAAAAGCTTATGGTGTCATAAGAAGCACCATTGCAGCTAACACAGTGTTTAGTATATGGGTACAGTAGGTCATGTGTGATGAAATATGCATGCATGCATGCATACACACATGCTCACATGCTCACACATATTGAGTGCCCATCCACAGGCCTGCATAGACACAAATTCAGACACATGAATGCACTGGCATGCACACACAGATGCACTATTTAACAAAATGCAGTTGCTATCAATTAAAGTAGAGTTGATGGTCATGCAAAGTTCATTATATCACTGAACTGGCTTCTTCTCTGCATGCAGTTATGAAAAGGAGCTCTCTCTCTCACCAGTGCCACAAATTTTCTGCCACAAATTTCGAGTTTGGTCTTAAGATTTTCCACGGCTTACACTGCTGCTGAGAAAATTGAAAAAGAAAAAGAAACCACAAAATACTTGTCACATTCAGTAACAGCTGCCTATTTGGTTGTAAGGGCAGTACAGAATCCCATTTCCTCTCCCTGTTGAAAGGATAAAAGCTCACAGTAGGTTGATGATATTTTCACAATTCAGACTTGCAGTTTGCAGCAAAACTGAAATTGACAATACTGACTGATAGTCAGATTAGACTAATTTGGTACTAAATAACTGTCACAACAGACAGACCCATTTGGCAGTAGTCACTGAAATGGTAGACAAAATTTACAATGTGATGTACTTCTTTGATCCATGTGGTGCTTAGAATAAAATGGAAAAAAAAAATAAAGACCTTTGTATATCTGGCCCTCGTTGTATGAATTTCTCCACAGATTATAGACACTAGAAGAAAAGTGACACCCTTAACCCTTACTCTTTATTGGAGATTTTGCTTTTCATTTTTTCCCTCGCATCTTTGTTTGAAATCGGCTTTTGCATTTTGTATCTTGTTTTCCTACAACTGTAAATGTATCATGATGTGACTCTCTTGACCCTGTCTCCTGGAATAAAAAGATTACTCATATCACTGGGGCAGCATGAGTAAATAAAGGTTAAATTAAAACAAGACAAATACTGTTCCTTTGCATAAAATAGCTTTCTTTCACCTTAGACACTGAGATTATCCCTTGCCATCTGTTGTCCACATACCAAAAAAGAAAAAAGCCCCCATCACAATCATCCTCTCAGGATCAAATCAGAAACCGGCTCAAGATGCAAACAGCGAAGGAGACCGTGGCTCCAGCAGCCTGTCAGCTCCGCTCACGTCTTTATCTTTTCTCGGTGTCTTCCTACAGAGAAGACAAGTGGGAGAGGGCCCTGCCTGTGGCGTATGGAAGAAGGAAACGTCCATTCTAATATCCTGTCTGGAGCGTATACTCTCTCCGTCAGCCTCACGTCTATCAGTGGATCTGGCTGGATCTGGTGTAGGGAGGATGCAGCCGTACTGCTATCTGATGTTCTCCTTGTTTGCTCTCTTTTTACATTCAACATGGCAAGGACATGCAGCAAATTACTGGGGAAGAGAGACACATTGCTACGTAATTTACTAAGTGTGTGGAGAATCAAAGTGTAAAAGTGACCAAGGTAAGTTTAGGATAGAAAAAAAGATTAAACTTTAATATTGCTGTGATCACTTATTCGCACCTTCCCATGTCCAATAAACAATTAACAGCCTTTACCATATATGTATGCTTTTTCCCCTTGTTCAACCAGTGGTACAGTCCACCATATTCAGCCTGTATACAGACTTAGTTTCTACCAAATGCAGTCTATTGCATGGGCAACCCAACAACAAGGGCAAAAATACAACTCAAGGCCTCAGCACACAGTATGACTTTAACCATTATTTGCTTACTTTTGCCAGAGTCCTACTGTTGGCGCAGTAGTAACCACTAAAGCAATATTGACTCAGAATGCCAGTGAGTAAACAGCACACCTCCCATTTGTACATCCATTTTTTGCCAAATACCGACTGATTTCATTTGGGAGTGTATACAGACCTCTGTGACAGCCAGCATGCTGAAATTTCATCAGTTTCTTCATAAGGGTGCATGGTACATTTTGTTGCAGTGCTTTAATTCAAGGTTAAGCCTATTGCTTGTAAGTCCTGCCTATGTCAGAAACAAGGAATTCGCATATGCGCACTGGGGAAAGACTGGGAAGGAAGATGGTGTAAAGACACCAGCAGTCTGGAGGAAGTGAGGAAAGGAAACAGAGTGAGAAAAAGAGACAAAAACGACAGCTTCTACATCTGCCAGAGCCTCATTCATGGCACCTCTCCATCTTGCCTTGCATGACCTTCTCTTAAAGTACAGGCTGTGAAGTTTTTCCCAGTTTATAAATAGTCCCTGCTAAATTCTACACTTCGCTGAATTATTTTCGACAGTGAAGGATTTTTTTTCTCGTTTTCTTTCCTGCTAACACTGGCACCTCACCCTTCATTGCATATTGTATGGACAGAGTGCCAGAAATATGCCCAAAGCTGTGTACCAACCACCTAGCATGTTTACCCTTACCACGCTTGTGCACTTCCAGAGTTTGTTTGTGGCTATACAAAGCTCCCATCGAGCTAAAGCGAGCTTCAGAGGGTACAAAGTTCTCTCTCTTAGATTTATTGTTCCACCAAAATACACATGAGGGGGGACAGTCTAAATCCTCTCAGACAAGGTGTGAAGTTATTTTTTTTCACACACTTTCTTTTCCTATCAAGTTTTGGCATTGTTGGGGAAAAAAAATTAGTGGCCAGCCTGAAACTGGTGACAGGGTGTAAAAATAGGCAAACATAACAGTAGGCAGGTAGTTGCATGGTTAAAGAGTGTTTACAATTTTGCAAAAACAAGACAAAGAAGACTGGGAGTTAAATAATTAAGAAGTTTATAGTTATGATTTCATTAGTGTATATATTTTATTTATTTATTTTGGTTTGGTGAATAAAGAACAGTATTTTGCAATAAAACTCACTTCTAAACAAAATGAATTTAGATTGCATTAAACAAAAATGGCCTTTCAACACCTCACTGTGAATGTGTCTGTTTCATTATCTTTGTGCAACAAAGAAAAACGTAAGAATGTAAAATAGAATGTCCTCCAGGTATGATTAAAAAACAGCTGCATTTATTGTGATTAGGAGAAAAAACTGTGTATCATCACAGTGATTTGTTTTGCTAATGCTAAAGGTGCAACTTAATAATTATATTTTTAATGAGTCAAAACCAAAAAATAACAGATCACAAACAGCTGGCATGACTGTAACTGCTACTGCTGCACTTTGTGAGTCCTCACAGATGGAACAGCAACTAATGCCTCAACAATAACAAGACAACAAAAGGATATTTACTGGCACGTGCAATAAAAAAAAAAAAAAAATGATAACAAAAACAGAACTACTTTTGATTCATCCCCTCACAGTTACATCGGTGTTACATCAGTGATAATTAGCAGAGCATAACAAACTATTTGTCTTGATCTAACATGCATGCCGCTACTGACAGTTGTCTCAGATTTTAAGTTTAAGATTCTGTCTTGTGAAAGTGAAAGTCACAAGCTTTTTGCCGTCGACGCATGTGTGCGCGTGTTGATACAGTTTACCACTGAGTGTGCCAGTATTTCTTTATGGGGATGCTTGGGGGGGGTGGAGGAGGGTGGAGGGGTGAGGTTTCTGTTCGGACCCCCAGTACAAAACCCAAAACAAAAAAGGGTGCCCCAGTCACCAGCATGGGGTGCAAAGTGCAGCTGCCCTGCTAATGAGATTTTAAAATGGGCCATAATGCCCCCTTAAATGGCCCCTACATGGAGAATTATATGCTTCATGTGTTGATTTATTCAAAGGGGGAGGGGGATTCGGCATATGTATGTGTGCATCTGTGTATTTGTGTGTGTCTGTTATTAGACACAATAGCCTGCAGCTAGGTTGACTGTCAGCGAGATGTATGCTCCTAGGACAACTGTCCTTCACCTTCCCAGTTGGACAGACTGCACTAAGTACACTATGAAAAAACATTTTTCCAAACAAATACATTATCTGAGCAGCTGAATCTATGGACAGGGCGTTGCTATCCTAATTCATGATTATTACCATTCAGAGATATTTCCAAAAGGCTGATGTCTCAGGTGGCCATACAATGTATTAAATATTTATAAGGACATTTAACATTGCTGCAATTAACATTCAATGCAAACATGTCCCTTCTTCACCCATGCAGAACATGCACATGATTGTACTCTTTTCATCATAACAAATGATTCCCTGTCCTCACAGGCTACTTGGTTCAGTGCTTTAGCAAGTGAGCCCCACATAGCACTAATTGCCGAGATAATGTTTTAATATATTGACTGTGTACTTACAGAGGAATGAACAAATCCAAGCTAGAATAAATTAGCAAATGTTGTGTTTGGGTCAAAGTAGGGGGAGGGAGAATGAGAGAAAGAAACATAAAAACGGAAAAAGAAAAAAAAAAAGACATTTATTTCTTGATTGGGGGCCTTTGTTAACATGCTGAGAGGATGTGGTTAGAAGAAGAAGAGAAAAGGAAAGAAAAGTGATGGAAGATGATAGTGTGTGTGTGTGTCTGTGTGTGTCTGTGTGTGTGTGTGTGTGTGTGTGTGTTTGAGTGTGTCTGTGTGTGTGTTTGTGTGTGTATTCTTCTATACCAATTCACCAGCGAACCTCCCAGTCCTTACAATTTCACCCACAGTGTATTGATGAGCCAACAAGGGACATTTTGGAATTCCACTGTTAATCACGCCTCAAATCATTTTATAATTATACCTGAAATTCCTTTAACTAAGAGGGGACCTGCAGGTGAGTGATTGCTGTAGTCCATGCTCTGCATGAGTGGAGCAGGGATTTTAGCAACAAATTTCAATGGCAAGATTAGGATATCAGAGGTTGGGAGGTGGGGGGTGGTTGGGTAAGAAAGCGATAAAGCATCGTTTTGACTAGGTTATTAATAATTAATAAAATCACTGTAGCCAGGGCACTCTGAATTGCATGCAATAGGCTAAGCGATTGCCAGTCAATCTTGGTCTCTTTCCCTCTCTCTCTTTACTTATATTATATTATTAGGATGGGTTTAAAAAGACGTTGCACATACAGGCTACTATTTTGTTTAGGTTCACCATTAGGATGTGATGGCAGCCTGCATGGTCAGTGGCAGTGTGGATACAGCTTCTCATAGTTTTCCATGGCACAGCTCCCTGCCTCTATCTCCGTGGAAAAGGACCAAAGCCTATACCTCACCCTCTGTAGCAGGATTGGTGCAGATAATGGACAGGATTCAGACCAGACACTGCACCACTGGCGCCTTATGGTCACAGAAAGATCCACCATGCCAACATGCCTCCATCCTGCTGGTTATTTCTCAGTCTTCACTTTGAAAAGTGCTGTTAGACTTCAAAGTTCCTCATAAGGATCAAGCTCACAACCTCAAATCTCCCAAGCATAGCTATAATTGATCCGTATTTCTGAGAACCATTGAATGTTTACTTTCAGTAAAACTCCGAAGTAGTCCTCTTACTCCCTGAGGTATTTGAATAGAGACCTTTGACAGCTATTTTGTAGTACTTTGGAGTTTTTCCTTTGAACACCAGACTTCAGATTCAGTGCACCACACAGCCATCAAACCAAAAGTACTAAAACTACCAAACAGTCCTTTTACTTGTTGTAAGATTACCTTCAAAGTTCACAGTTGCCTGAGGATCAAACCCACAATCCCCAAACCTCTGAACAATCATGTTAATGTGCAAAAGATGGCCCCAACTTTTCTATCTGACAGCACCAAAAGATCTAAGAAAAGGAGTCAGCAATCATGAAATAAATAGTTTGCAGGGGAAGTTACAAGCTCCGATTTTTATCAAGCTTAGGTTATTTGATGTCCAACATTGAAATTGGAGACTCAAGTGCTCTTAAGAATACATCTCAGTACTGTCTGATCAGATGGTGTATAGGGACTGCAATAAAAATTTGGGGGCTGAGGGTTTAATCCCAAGGTAACTTATTGACTGACTCTCAAAACATGGACACAAAAGGTCTATTAAAACACCCAGCCACCCGGCCTTGACCTCCTGCCTCAAGGGGCCAAAGGACTATTCTGAAGTTTTCAGGTCAAGTGTTTGATCACTGTGGTGCTCACTAAACTTTAAACCCCAGTGTCCAAAAGCTCAAGTATGCCTGGTCCAGTGGCTCAGTGTGTTAGAAGCCTGTTTTGAAATATAATATTATAGGTTCAATCTTCAGGTAATACATGGACTTTTTATTGGTATCTTGTGGTTTTAGAAGACCACGAAGTTTTAAAATACAGGGTTGAGTCTGAAACTTGTAGTTCAACAACTAAATGAAACATTCATAGTATCTAAGAAATATTTATGCCTTTTTACAGGAAGAGTTCTTGAATGCTTTTGGGATATGAGTTCAATCCTTTCTGGGCTTACCGTATTCTGAAGTCCAACTCTCAAAGACACAAATACTCTAAGAGATAAAAAAAAAATTTTTGATGCTGATGGCCAAATGGTTCAAGTTCTTAGAAGCTTGCTGAGAAGTTTCGAAGCTGTGGGTTCAATCCTTGGTGAATGTTGAAGTCCAACACAAAGTAGAAAGACTTAAAAAAATGGCTTAAAAAACTGAGGCACAAGTGCTGACCAAACTCTGTGTGCTCGAGGAGTGTTTGGAAACACTGAGGATGTGGATTTGCACCTTATGAGGCTCGGTAAAGTTTTGAAGTCAATCACTATCAAAGGCAGTTTGTGTGTAACCCTATGGTGCCAGTGATACAGCATCTAGCTCAGATCTAGCCCATTTTTGGTACCTGAAGCATCAAAAGCAATCCTGCCTAGTAGTGTGTTCAGGTTTGTGTGTATGTGTGTGTATACACATAAGTACCAGTGATAAGATCCACTTGCTCGCATTCAGAGGGGCGACCAGCTGTGAGGATGAGAACAAGTGTGTGCATTTGAGCATTAGTATGTTTCTCTCTTTGAGTGTGTTAACACATGCATGGTCGTGTTTGTGTTCGTGCAAGCTCCTGAGTGTGTGTCTCACACAGTCTGTGGGAGGCTCTCAATGCATCAGTGTGTGCATCGGACAAGAAATGACTGTATCTGGCCACTGAAATGGGACTCTGTCAGAGTGTGTGTAGTGCAAGTGTTTTTGTGAGAGAGACAGAGACGGAGAGTTACAGGCCTGTCTGAAGCCATCTTTTGTATGAGCTATGTATGCTCTTTGTGGGGGGAAATTGAAAAACATTAGCATGATAAAGGCTGGCTAGGGCTGCTTCACTGATCATGTGACACATTACTGAAAAAGCGCATAGATAGAAAATGACAGCCAGCTCATTCACACACACAGAAACCAATGGGTGTGCCAATAATATCTGGGAGAGGCAGCATTCATTGAATTAACTGCACAAGCAGCATCAATTCACTAAAGACAAAAAAACAAACAAACAAAAAAAAAACACAGCAACAACACTTACTACTTGTCTTTCCTTTGGAAGAGGTGTTGTAAATACACAAACTGCTGTACAGGATTTTTTTTTCTTTGATCTCTCCTGTCTTTCTGTAATTTGGGTATGCACGCATACGTGCATGTGTGGTTTTCTATGTGTGTGTATGCTTGTGTGTGTGTGGGAGCATGCAGGCATCTGTGGGCCTCTCTAATTAGAGAGAGCGGCTGGGCCAAGCTCTTGTTTTTAAGATCCCATTTCAAAGCTGGAGACATAGAGGGCTTATTTTTGGGCCGGGAAAACGTGTTGGCTTATCCACAAACCTTACTCGCCTGACGACTGACAAAACAGGTCGACAAGAATGCAGCAGGGGTGATTTATAAGCTAGAACTGTGTCGTTGAATGGTAGGATTCAGACAAAGGCCATGTTCTCATCTGTCGGTGTGTGACTCTTTAAATGCTGACAGTAGCTGATTTGGTGTGACGGATGTGTGAAGCTTTGTTTAATGAAGTAATGATTTAGGAAGGAGAAAAAAATGTCACAGTTTTCCAAAGTGAGCCCCACACCACCCCCTCGTGGAAGCAAATGGCACAACCAGCTCATTAATGCCATCATGCATCCAGAGATTAGGCCTGTGTCGAAATCAGGTCAGCTGAGATGAGATTTGAAGAGTAATTTGATGCAGCCTTCAAATTATTATGTTGGGGGGTATGTGAGTCTTTGTGCAATGTTTTATACAATTGCCCACCGATTGTCTGCAAGTGTGCAGATGTATGTGGACCCTTTTTCGAATCAGCATGCAGAACTATAACCATACATTGTTCCTTCTGACATCAAAGCAGTTTTCCATGTTGCTGCTAATACTCGTTTAGCAACACAAAAGGATAATTACAACAGCTCTCTATGTGATCATAAAGGAAAACCTCGGTAGCCTGATTTTGTGCAATTAGCCACAGACAACAAACTGCTCTTGAGTGGCAGTTCTCTTTGATAATACTTATAATTTGAATTGTTTTATCTATTTGCATTGCCCGTTAATATAAGAAAGAAACTGAACCCCTGTCGACTCATTCTAAACAAACCCAGGGAAAACCCTCATCTTAATGCTGAAATCAGATGAAAATGTCACATCTTTTGAATGAAAACCAGCTTTGGATAGAGAAACACAGTCTTTTTCCCTCCTTTTTTTTCAATGGAAATATCCACCAAGAGGCCATGTGTGAAAGACAAGAGCAATCCAATGAACTCTGACTGTAAGGGCGTTTCCTTTGGTCAAGTGAATGTTATTAAAGAGGAAGATGCTGTCCTCTAGTGACAAATTTCATGATAGCAGCTCATCCTCTTCGTCTTTGGTCCAAGGGAATAAATCCAATTTTGGAAAACATAGCGGCCCAAGATGAATTGATCAGAGACTGATTTGTAAGCAAAGATCTTAAGATGACTCATCACTTTGATAAGTATTCTTATTTTAAGACAGCTATCAGAGGAGTCATCATTTTTTTTATTTTAATTGAGTTTTATGACCCAATATAAATTCCCCCATCTGAAAAACAATCACATCATCTCTCTTAATGAATCTGATAGCAGAACAAGCCCAGGACAGTTTTGAAATTTGAACACTAGAGGGGAAAAAAAAGTCCTTTAGTGATCCATTTGGGAAATCTGAGCGGTCAAGGAAGTTAGTTAATTATAAAGCTTAGAGATGGAGCAAATTATGGAAAAGAAAGGAATTAATTATAATGAGATGAGATGTTGTTAACACCATGAAAATATATTTTTTTATGTTAATCAACACAGTGTGGTTTGAACTTTGTGTGTGTATTGTGTTTGTACATGCTCTTTGTTCTTGTTTTGTTTTTTTTTGTTTTGCTGATTATTTGAAAATTATTTGTTGTCTCCATTCACGCATTGCATCTTACAAACAATGCTAAAAACACACATTTCGTAAATGCTGTTACAAAGAATTCTTCCTTTATTTTTTATTTAACCTTTTAACATGAGGCGTTCATTTAAAGTCGTCAGCAGGGAAATTAAGATGTCATTGTTTGAAAAATATGAAAGACCTCTGGGCAAATGTTCACAAGGACACGGACAATGAACACTAGAAGCTGTTATGCAGCTGTTTTGGAGGGAAACTATTAAAGTTTTTAACCAGCTCCTTGGCTTTGTTGGCTTGTTTTTGTGTTGCTCTTCCGCACATCAAAGTGCTGACGGTAGTAAGTTCAAGAACCCTGTACCCTGGAAGCCTTGTACTTGTATAGATTGTTGAACATACCATAGTTGACACAACTCAAAAACAATATTTGACAGTATACCAGCGTGTATATAAGCTGTCATGAATTTGAGTCTGCTTTTATCTGTGTTGTATCACACCTGAAATTTATCTGACTGCACTGTACTGCATTGACATGCTGATGAATAAGTTCCCACACAAGGTGGTGAATATAATGATAATCCACCGATATTTATAGTATTAGTAAAACTACTGCTTACTACCAGATTCCTGAATAATAAACTGGGATACAGACAACAGGAGGCATAACAAAGAAGGAGATAAATATTTGTTGTGTTGTCAGTGATGTGCAGGAGAGGTCACTCACTGACAGCAGGGGGGACAGAAAGAAGAATCTCAGGTTAGTCAAAGTGCTGCGTAACTGACAGGTCCCAGGTTTGATCACCACAAAATACTGTCTTTATCTGTCAGTAATGAAGTGAATTCTTAAGATTTTTTTCTCATCATTATTTAAAAAAAGTGCGATGTAAAATGTGTGCTTTGTTACGTTGTTGATATTTGAAAGTATCATAGAGCAAGGCACTTAACCCCTACCTTCTCACTCGGTGTGGGGAACAAGGCAGTCAGTGAAGCATCTCAGTTGTAAAATGAAACACAAAAATGCTTTGATACTAGAATAAAAAAAAATACACCTCACTGTGGCTATAATATTTTCTCCAACACCCATCCTCTCACTCACTAGGCACTAGCCATCCAGCCAGCCAGCCAGCCAGCCAGCCAGCCAGCCATTGTCTGTGATAGGTGGGGATGGAGGGAGAGACAGATGAGAGCTAGGGCGCGCCACGCCACTTCAC
>OMNW01018480.1:4758-15815 GCA_900303245.1 Selene dorsalis | reverse complement strand
GACAGGATCATTTGTTTTTTGATATTACAGTCTATTTTGTTTGGCCATTCGCCCATTTCAACTGTGACAGGCAATGTTGTTTTTCTCATTACTCTGCCTCCCAGAAGGAACAAGAAGCTCATTAGACGGAATCAAGGACTTTGACGAGTGATCAATGATTGCCTCGAGGAGCTGTTTTTCATCTCTGTCTGTCGTTTTTCTTTTCCCCTCGCCATTTCTCCCTGATGAAGGAGGATCTGTGAAAACATAACTGTGGCTTTGCTGTGAACTCTGTGCAACACCTCCCCAAACTTTCCTCGGCTGTAAGAGTCAATGTCACCCCTGCTTTCCCCAAATCCATCCTAATGCTATCCTAGACAGACAGCTGTCTCTCCTTCACAGTCCTCTATATCTCACACATACACATCCAGTCAGACACTTTTAAAACAGACTTTAAAAGGCGCCATTTGGGAATTTTGAGACAGACAGCAGTGAGGCAGTGGCAATGAAAAGAGAGAGCAAAAGCGAGTGAAATCGAGTAAGGGGAATGAACTTAAAAGACGCTAAAATAACTTGAAGGCAGAAAGATGTAGAGGAAAGGCTCAGGTAGTGAGAGAGACAAAAGACAAAGAAAGGCGACGCAAGTGACAATGATGGAGAGATAAGCCACGTATAAACAAGGAGAGGAGATTTGTATGTCTGTATGTGTGTGTGTTTAATCCTGGGTAATGGAGTTGCTGGGAGAGTGGGAATGAGCCGATCATTTCAATTTCCCCTTAGAGTTACTGATGACCCTGTCACAGGTCTGGCCAGACGTATTAGCCCACCTCAGACAGGCAACAACACACTTTCAAGTAAGCACTCACACAAAGAAAACACATACAAACACATGGACAAACATGCATGTATCAGTACTTTAAATCCTATGACATCCACACACATTCATGCACACCTCACACAAAGAGGCATCTCCATTTACTGTACATCCTGGGCTCTGTACTTGTTCCCTTAACACAAATTTTGGCAGAAGCCCATAAGACAATATGGAGACTGTCCAATACATCACCTTGAAAATAACAAATGAATGCATTTAAGACTTAATGCTCCATCAATGATATCCAAAGCACACAAATCACCACTAAAAAAAACAAAAACAAAACCTGACTTCAGCAAGACATTTACAATTGTATTAATACATGGTATTGATTTCAAAATCTATACCAGTACACATTTTGCAACCACTGAATAGCAAACAAAGGGCAGTAAGTAAACTGTCAAGGACAATGTATTTGGTCCAGTTAGAAAGCTTTTCCTCAGCTATTCACATCTATATCCTTCCCTCCTTACCTCAGTGGAAAACCCCATCCCATGTCTGGAGTAGGAATGCCCAAAAAAAAAAAAGTACTGGAACATAAACCAGAGGTTTGCATAATTTAGTGGCAAAGTTGACAGGAAATCTATAGTCATTTTGGGCTTTGGCAGTGCCAAGCAGGCTCATATTGATTGGTGTATGTATATGTGTGTGTATGTGCGCGCAAATATGTGTTTTGGTGGATTTATGGGAGTCAGACAGATCAGAGGGAAGAAGAGAAAGGTTCAGGTGGAGATGGGACCTTGAGCCCACAGCACGTCTCACAACTGAGGAAATAGAGCTACTGACAGCCAAATATAGATCACAAGCCCCCCTCCTCTGTCTCTGCCACTTTACTCCCTCATCCCTGTGTCTCCTGAACTAGTTGTTTGGGAGGTCTTCTTTATTATGAAAGGTAAGGAAGCAGTAGCGGGTCAGATGCAAGGTTCAAGGACCTGCAGACCTTGGAAGAGAAACCGCTGGTCTCTTGGCCGCTGCCCTCGCTCTTACACAACTCCTGTGGGAATCGATGGAAAGGTTTCTGCCAACTATTTACACTGTTAAAGCCGAACAGCCCTGGCTTAGTGGTGGATCACTGCATACAGCCTGAATAATATCTGAAATATGGCTTTTCAACAAGCTGAAAAGGACTACTCTCAGAAAACTGGATGTATTAAAGAACGTTTGTGCCTTTAGATCTTAGAGCTGTGCATGCAGGGTCCTGCTGACATCTTTTTTCTGTTTCTTTTTTTTTACAGTTTCATGTCACCCAACTGAAAATATCAAGGAATGGTTGAATCATCCTCATAGCCTCCAATGACACTTTCTTCTCAAGACTGTGTTTACCTCCCAATTGTATGTTGATAGAAACTTATAAATGCAACATGTCCTTTACTCTGGTGGAAAATTCTTCAAATTAAATTGTTTATATCTTTGCTGCCCTGTCTGTCTCTGCATTTGATAGAAATCATTTTATTCTTTTATACTGATGGCTGAACACATGGAACATCAACAGCCTTGTCAAGCTTATACCTCGTGCCCAAGCAGTTTAGGATTTACAACCAGCAGGTCTTCGGTAGAGGCCAAAGCCATCCCATACTGCGCAGACTGAACAAAGAATGTGAGCTCTTGCCTTTAGGCCACAGCTATAGATCACCTGCTCTGGGGACAAAAGCACTTTTTGTATTGTATTACTATTGATACACTAAAAATGGAATAGCTCATGTGCATTTACAGCTGCTCTCTCTGCCTTTTATTTGCACTGTGTGCTGACACATAGCATATAATCCCCTGGTTTTTATACTGCTTATCGTTTTAATATGGTTTTTAGAAGTGTTATTGTTTTCACCAGGTTTATTGTCTTAAAGTTGTGTGTGGTGTGTCCCTGCTGTCTTACTGTCTTGTTAATATAATGCTTTAAAACCAGGCGGCCCATCACATTTTCCATAATAGGACTATAAAAAATGACCTGACCTGACTTGAGTTGAAAGAAGCAACAGACTAAAGGAAAAACTCAGTGTTTTTTTACTTGAGATGATAATTGGTGTTTTTCTGAATGAAAACAGCAGCTAGACACAACATCAACCCAATAGGTGTTTAAGAGAAACAGAGCATCATTCTAAATGCAAATTTATCAGTGTGGTCACCTACATTGTATAAAAAGTAGAGCTGTCTTCTACTAAGACTTCTCACGGTCAAATTGTACTCGTCAGATTTTGCCTTGAGTCGACTAATCGTCGAGTCGTGTTGTTTTTTCCCTCATTGCTTCATGATCTCATTTGTGTCTTTTTCTGCTACAGAGAAAAGAACTAAAACACCCAAATATGCTAATTTATGTCTTCAGCTGGTATAAGATAGCAATTAGAGGACATTCTCCATCCATCCTTTACCTTATGTCACTCAATAGGCTCGTGTGCACTACATCACCGTCTCTCTTTTGATGGCGGAGTAGCAATAATAAGTTATGTTTGTATCAAAATAGGCTATATTATTAGAAAACAGTTAGAAAATAAATAAATTCTATGTAAAATAAGATGTTCGGCAGCAGTGAGCACCCCTATATATTCAGAATGGTACGATCTTTTGTCATAACCACATTTTGCGACGACGAGGCTGACTGTCGAATCAGTGAACTGAACTGAATCATCAAATAGTCAAGTATATAGTCTAGACCTGCCATAACCCCATCCTCATCTGATGCTAACCTAACTGCTTTAAACACCATCATACCATCTGCCGCACTACATTGACCCACACCCTCTCTCTCTCTCTCTCTTCCACACACAGGCTAACCAGAGGACTTGGAGGTAGCTTCTATCAGTCAAGCCTCCCTGGGTCCTTTGTAAGTAACAGTCTAGTCAAGTATTCAACTATTCGGAGACAACCCTAACAAAAAGACAAATATATTTAGCTCAGGGTGGCTGCACTCTAAGTAGTGTTCAGGTCACATACCGTACAAACAGTAAATACTGATTTCATCTACGTCATGTGACTCACTTTGATCATATTAGTAATGCAAAGTGACTAGGTAGCGCAAAATGTTTCTCCCAGGAGAGTCAAGTCAGAAGACTCATCTGGCTTGTGAAGGAAGGTTAGGAGGGTTCAAACAACAAGAAAATAGCTGTGTTAGAAGAGACAGCATTGGAGACAGAGGACGGAGGGGCTGGATGATTGACACCCTGAGAGGTTAGATACCTCAGCTGTAGGGGACAAAGGGCAGGGGGAGGATAAAGACACAACACTTTGCAGAGGCAGAGAGTGATCCTGCTTAGAGTCAGTGAGGGAGTTTAAAAAAAGAGAGAGAGAAAATATGAAAGTAGGTTCTTTGTTGGCAGTGAGAATAAGGGATATGGAGGTGAAAGAACAAGCCTGTGGGCTCTGAAGAAATTAAACTGGACCAATGCCAGCAAGCCCGAGAAACACAGAAAAGAGAGAAATGGCCTGCCTGGGAAATGGCCTTCATCCCTCCTGTACACGGGGTGTAAATCTGTCCCTTGCACCTCCACCTGATTCACACACACACACACATATTAACACTCACACACATGATTTAAATAGCTCTCCTGCTCCTCTAAATGCCCTCTTAACTCAGCTCTGGGGACAGAGTGACAGACAAAGAGAGGAGACGAATGCACACACGTACACACATCTAAAGAGCCTATAAAAACACAGTCATAATCTATTTCCCTCATCGGTGCACTATATTATGAACTCTGTTGCTCTTCTAAGGTCACCGTCTTCTCCTATTCTTCCTTCAGTGTAACAATCACAATACACTGTGATGTTCCTCCACTTCTTTGTGTCTTTTACTTTTGTCTCATCTCTTCTTGTTTGCATTGCACGGTCTCTCAGTCTGGGTTGGTTTTCCTCTTCAATACTTGATGAGCTTCCTGATGTGAAGTGCTGGCAACAGCTTCCTGGTCGTCACTCTGTCGTCTTCCAGCACTGTGAAACATTGGCCAGCTGTGTTTGTTTTCCTGTTGAACTCAATTAACTCTGGTACACGCTCTCCAGAAAGCTGCCCACATAGACATTTATGTGGTACACACACATACATACACACAGTATGCATTTCCAAACTCCAAATTAACTAAATAATTGTAGCTAATCTGTATGATGAAGACCAACATCATGCAACAATGTACAAAGTCATGCTTTTCATCAAAATTAAATAAAGACAAAGGGAGAAACAGCCATGAAATGAAAACAATAAAAAATATACACATAATAAAACAAAATTACATCAATTCAATGTATGCACTGTCTGAAATCAAATAACCCAATGACAAAGCAGGTTGAAAAATCTTTGCTGCTAAGAACGAAAGATAAACATGTCTCTGTACTAAGCCTTTATTATGTACTTTTTCTAAAGGCTTGAAATCACATGCAGCAGGTATTGCAGGTTTAAATCAGCCTTCACTGTATTCCATAAAAGGTGATCATTTGCATACATCGCACATCAACATACAATGCATAATAAAATCCAAAATGGATAGTGTGAATACTGCATATTTGCACTCATATTTTTCTCTATGCAACCATGAACAAAAATCCATCCATCCATTTTCTATACCGCTTATCCTCACTAGGGTCACAGGTGAGCTGGAGCCTATCTCAGCTGACTTAGGGGCAAGAGGCGGGGTACACCCTGGACAGGTCATGAACAAAAATATAGAAGACTTTTTTTTTGCAGTGGTGAAGGAACATTTCAAATCTTTTATTCAAAGTAGCAACACCACGATGTAAATACACAAAGTTGCCAATTTAATCTGATACAAAAACCTCAATTTAGGTATTTTATAATATTGTGATGAAAATGTATGGTTATTTTGGGGGCTGTAGTTTGTGGTGCTGTTGGATCATATAACACTATAATGGAAGGTGTTTTTAAATATTTTCATATATGTAACTGTGTAACAGTGTAGGATTTATTTCAGGGTTGTTGTATTAGACTACATTAGTTTTAGATAGGTACATCTAATAAACTGGCCATGGAGTGTATGTGACAGTCCTGTATGGAAAATGTTGCTTTCAAGTATTAAACTTTTTAATAAAAATGTATCTTAGCTATCAACAGTAAAATCGCTCAACATAACAAAATGTCCTCTGTCAGTCTAATACAATTGTATGTTATATTATTAGATTATCATTCCTGGTGCAGTAATGTGTAAGTAGCATTTTACTGTGCAGCAGGTCACGGCAGAGCTACTGTTATCTGTTTTACACTGGGAAGTTTTATCTATAATAATATCTATTAAATGTAAACATGTAACTATAACAATATATATACATATATATATATATATATATGCACTCTGACATGTGGTAAAGGAAGAGTATATGGAATAAAATCGAAATAATGCAGAGTATAATGAGAGTATATAGTGCAAGTACTCCTGGCATGACCTTGAGGCTAGGAGTCATTCCTGTCACCTCTCAGCCAAAGACCTGCCATAACCCCATCCTCATCTGATGCTAACCTAACTGCTTTAAACACCATCATACCATCTGCCGCACTACACTGACCCACACCCTCTCTCTCTCTCTCTCTTCCACACACAGGCTAACCAGAGGACTTGGAGGCAGCTTCTATCAGTCAAGCCTCCCTGGGGTCCTTTGGCCTAGCCAGCCACCCGCCACCATCTCTGCCATCACACTCACATCGTCATCGCTCTCCCATGCCACAGGGGCACATAACCTGTCAGTACACCGTGTCTTTGTATATGTGTGTGTGTGTGTGTGTGTGTGTGTATGTGTGAGTAGATTTGCCAGCGTCCACTGGGATTCACCACTCAGACGCTGGCAATGTCGTCCCTGAGTGACCCTGCAACCAGAGCTGCCTGGCATCCTCTCTTTCTGTTGCACTCTGTTGTACACACACACAGAGTTTCAGACATACTGTCTGTCTCTCTCTCACACTTATACACACACACACACACACACAAGCACACAGTCTATCTTTCTGCTCTGAGGGTTAGGCTAATGACTGACGGTGACAGAGACAGAGAGGAGAAGAGCTGTTACTGAGAAAGAGGAAATGGAGCAGGAAAAAATCTGAAGACAATCACACAAGCTAATACAGAGCCACAACAACTCATCCCAATGTGACACAAATGATAATAAACAATAAATGGCAAGTTGATGGCAACAACGATGTCGCTGGACAACAGGGGTTAAGGGAATTGAACATTTCAGGAAGTCTTGTGTTTTTCTTGTAGGCTGTGTAGCCTCAGTATACAACAGTTAACAGTTCCTCTACACTCCACTGTAACTCAGTATATTCAGAGGAGGGGGTGAGCCCAGTGGAGACAAGCCAGTCTGTGGTCAATGCCAGCACTAAGACATGAGAGGGGTTGCTGGGACACATATACATACACAGACACACATATTTCAGAGTACCTTGGTTGTCCAGGCAACATAATGAGCATCTGTGTGGTGGCAGGCTGGAACACACACTGGTCCACTGTGTAGTGCGAATGTGTGTGTATGTGTGTATGTGTGTGTGTGCGTCTCGTTAATTCCACAAAGTTCTTGATAGTAAAAAATTAAAAGAGAATGAGTTGCAAACAGCTGTCACTCCTGCCTGCCTGTTGTCATCACGGTTATATGAAATTAGAAACTCTGTCTTCCATCATAAATTGCAGGGACTTTGCTGCTGTGTGTTTGTATTTTTATTTTAAGACCAATCATGCCACAGGAATTTGTGTTCGCGACAACAAGCATAAAGCAACTCAGGACAACAGGACTTTCAGTACAAGAAGGCAGTGAAAATCATTATCAAGATGTCATCCACAAATCATTGTGTATTCATTCATGTGCATTTTTCCTTTGCATCAGGACAGAAGATGTTCATGATTGAGCAACATTTTTGATTTTCACTGTGAAGATATTCACACCAAGAGGAAATGTATACTACCACTTCTTCTCGTCCTTTTTCCCTGCAGCATTTTCCATGTGTAGTTAGCACTCCCTCTCCCTAGGGGGGCATAATGAGAGCTGTAAAGCCAGCCGTTAACATGCCAGAACAAACACACAGTAAAGCAGCTCCTTTTACAACACCACTCAATACTACCTGTCCTCCATGGCAGCCAAGTAGATCGGCCCTGTACTAACAACTACACTGCTGGGTGGATGATAATATATATGCAAAGAACTGCAGGTAAATGTATGCAAGCATAAAGTCTGTTTTATTGGGCATTATGGACAAATAGGGGGATCGGCATTGTTGCTTAATAAGATTGTAAAAGCAGTTGTGGAAAGAGTAGTAAAAGAGATGCAGAGTAAGGAACACAAGCTCCCTGGAGAGGTTTTAGTTCAGATGATATGATCCTATTTAGAACTTTATTTTGCATCTGAACAAGTCTGCTGAAGACCTCTAAAGTGTATTCAAGTTTATTTCGTTCTTGTAAATCAGATCTCTCAGGCAAAGGACTCAGACCCTTAAAGAAGAGAAGAGTTTAAACAAACCAACTATCACTCAAAGATGCCATCTGGCCTCAATGGAGTCTTTCACTATACCAACTTATCATTGACAGTGAAATGTCAAGAAGAAGAGCTGTCAAACCAAGACAGTTGAGGCCAACTCATTCTGGCCTTTAAGTCAGGCTCTAAAAACACAGGATCCTCTCTATTTTTCAACTTGCTATTGCTTGCTTGCTAGTGTTCTTAGTTAGATACTATGGGATATATAGGATATATATACAATATGATATGACTTGTATGAGCCCAGCTCTTTTCAAATCTAGTTTAATAAATTTAAAATTTCCTGTGTGAAATTTGTAATCTCCAAGCCAAAGCTGAGATACCCACATGATGTCAGTTGGGTACTTTTTCCACATATTCATTCATTTTCACAGGTTATACTGTACCCTCTATGACTATTAAATTCATTTCAATGCATAAAAAATTGGTGGCCAAAACCTTTAGAAGATGTATTAACTAGAGTAAAGGTCATCATGATTTGATGGCTGCTTCTTTACACCATCTGGTCTTTCCTGCACCCATAAAACCACACACACGCACACAGAATACAACAGAATACCTTTTTGCTGTACAATGTATTGCAGAGGTTCACAGAGTACTCACAAACACTGAGTCACCATCCTACACACACGCACACACACAATAATAGCCAGAGTTGAGCTGTGAGTTAGAGCTAAGACTGTCCATTAGCAGTGGTCCATAGCTATTTCAAGCTTAATGAAGTAGAAAGCCAGAAGAAAGAGAAAGCCTGCGGACCTGATTAATGAGAGGGGAAGAGAGGAATAGTGATGAAGAAAAAAAGAGAGAGCAGGGGTTGAAAAGAGAAAGAGACAAGTAATGCATAATTACAGGTGATGAAGTATAAAGGAAGGCAAGGGAACAAGGAGAGGGGGGGTTGTTCTAGATTTTTAATTGATCCATGTAAAGCTGCCATGTGAAAAGTGCTTACTTAGTCTTAATTCCTTCAACCTCTCTACTAAACGGTGTCCTCTCACAGCTATCACTCTATTTCCTTCTTTGAAAGTCTTTTGAAGAGTCTTTGCATCTATGATGGTGGCTTAACACTCTAGAAAGCCTGGCTCACATCTCCTCAAGTCAGCAGGAAATGATTAAAGTCACGGTCCAGTTAACTGCTGGCCGACCTCAGCCCTGTGAGCCTTGGGTGGAACCACCCACCTGTGCTGTGCCTCTTAGAAAGGCTAAGCGCACACACACACACACTCCAATGAAATTAGTCACCTGTGCAGGGGCTTGTAGTGAGTGTTAGGCATTAGCTGTGGCAGACTCTAGCTAAAGCTTGGCTATGCTCTAAAAAGCAGCAACAGGAATGGCATGGCAGGCTGGAGAGGTAGGCAGTATGGGTGTTCATTAAAACACCCAGCACTCTTCACGGGTAGAAACAAGGCCATAAAAGCAATTAATCTGCCCATTAAACAAGCCATTCTGCCATCCCAACACACCCACATACACGCGGGCATGGCAGTGGGGGGCAGGGAGGAGGGAGGAGGGTGAGCTCTGAGCCCTCGTATCTCCCGACTCGCTCTCTCATTATCTCTATTCTGATTCTGTATCTCTGCACAACTTAGATAAATCCAAAGATCTTCAGGTTTTTTATCTCAAAAGTGTTGCTATCTGAATCCTGCAGTGCCAAGCAGAGATAGCAGGGGGTGGGTAAAAAGTGGTGCATTATTGCTATACAGATCACCATACTGAGCTTAGGTGCAGCAGCACCCCAACACACATTTTTCTGAAGCTGTCAGTGATGTCACGTCATAGGTCTGCGCATCATTCAATTGTCTTTTTTCTTATAATGAGGTTAAAGGTTAGGGGCCATTATATTCTCTTCAAGACAACTGAAAACTGAAGACTAAAAAAACTATATTTTCATTGTATGAAACAAGAACATGAAAGAAATAAGCAACTTCTTTAAATAAAAATGGCTGTTTTTTTTACAATCTAATTGTTGATTTAATGATCTAATGTGCAGTGCATTAAATAGCGTAATGTGGTGATAAAACTTGATATACATACAAATCAAAAAAGGTTTTGTTAACTTTATATAACAGTTATTTGAGTCATTGATTTGGACAAAGTATTTTTAAAAAACAATACCATGCAATATCTCCATAGTTCCACGACACACTATCCAAATGAAAATCCACATGGTGATATCAAAGTGCAAGGCAAGCCATTTCAATCCTGGGACCAGTTCGGGTTCCATTGCAAATCCTGTGTGCAAATGTAAAAACATGGAGAAGTTTGCTTCTGACAGAGAAAATGAACAAAATTACGTACTTGCTATTTGTTCACTGAAACCCCTGCTGGCCATCAGCAGATGTTTACTTCATTATTTCCCCCAGTTCTTCTATAACATCAACAGAGTCTGTATTTTTTCTGTCTGTATTTTGTCTGTATTTTTTATGTATGTATGTATGTTATTTTTTTTCCTCCCTCACAGCAGGTGATTAATACAGACAGTATCAGCCAGAGTATCTAAAATCTACTATAATTTTTGACTGTTGAGGGTGAGAACTAAGGAGTCTTATCAGCATTGATACTGGTGTTGCAGTTAGTATTGATAGACCTCTCCTGTCCTCCACTTACTTCATTTCTCTAACAATCCAAGGACACATCAAATACAATAAAAGATAATAAGCAGTTGAGTGTGTGTGTCTGTGTGTGTGTGTGTGTGTGTGTGTGTGTGTTCATTCTTATCTTGTATCTGTCACTTTTTAATTGAAGTTTA
>OMNW01018479.1:35740-49565 GCA_900303245.1 Selene dorsalis | reverse complement strand
TGATTTATCCAACTCAAATAATCACCTGTGTGATTTTCAGAGATCTTATTAAGGTAATATACTTTTTCATTATTGTGATATTTACTAAGGCCCTAAATGACTTTTTAGAGTGTAGACTCCCACATTAAAATTAGACCTTAGAGCAGCGGTTTCTATGGCAGATGTCCTCCTCCAAGACAAATACACTGCTCACAAAAATTAAAGGAACACTTTTATTATTGGGCCTGGCATGAATTGAATTAAACCTGTCTAAAAAAATTCTGTTTGGTTAAGCAGCTGAGGGCCTTGTTAATCAATTTCAGCTGTATTGGTGTTCGTGGAATCAACAACAGGTGCACTTCAGTGGCAACAATTAGAAAACCCTCAAAACAGGACTGGTTTTACATGTGGAGGTCATTTCAAGTTTCTCCCTCTTGATCTTTTTTGGCTGGTTTTCCACTCGTGCTGATTTTAGCTTGCTTAATTATCTCTACTGGCAGTATGAGGCGATTCCTTAACCCTACAGAAGTTGCACAGGTTGTCCAACTTCTCCAGGATGGCACATCCACACGTGCTGCAGCAAGAAGGTTTAATGTGTCTCCCAGCACAATCTCCAGAACATGGAGGAGATTTCAGGAGACTGGTGGTTATTCTCGGAGAGCTGGACAGGGCCGTAGAAGGTCCTCAACCCCTCAGCAGGACCGATACCTGCTGCTCTGTGCAAGGCGGAACAGGCTGAGCACTGCTCGTGCCCTACAGAATGACCTCCAGAGGGCCACTGGTGTGAATGTCTCTACCCAAACAGTCAGGAACAGACTTCATGAAGGTGGCCTGAGGGCCCGACGTCCCCTAGTGGGCCCTGTGCTCACTGCCCAGCACCGTGGAGCTCGACTGGCATTTGTGCAAGAACACCAGAATTGGCAAGTCCGCCACTGGCGCCCTGTACTTTTCACAGACGAGAGCAGGTTCACCCTGAGCACTTGTGATAGACGTGAAAGAGTCTGGAGAAGACAAGGAGAACGTTATGCTGCCTGCAACGTCGTTCAACATGACAGGTTTGGTGGTGGGTCAGTGATGGTCTGGGGAGGCATATCCATGGAGGGACGCACAGACCTCTACTGCCTAGGAAATGGTGCTCTGACTGCCATAAGGTATCGAGATGAAATCCTTGAACCCATTGTCAGACCCTACGCTGGTGCAGTAGGTCCTGCTTTCCTCCTAATGCATGACAATGCCCGGCCTCACGTGGCAAGAGTATGCAGGCAGTACCTGGAGGATGAAGGAATTGAAACAATCGAATGGCCTTCACGATCCCCTGACTTAAACCCAATAGAACATCTCTGGGACATTATGTTTCAGTCCATTAGGCGCCGCCAGGTTGCTCCTCAGACTGTACAAGAGCTCAGGGATGCCCTCACGCAGATCTGGGAGGAAATGCCACAGGACACCATCCGTCGTCTCATTAGGAGCATGCCACGACGTTGTCAAGCATGCATACAAGCTCGTGGGGGCCACACAAGATACTGAAAAGCATTTTGAGTTGCAGAAATTAAGTTTTGGAAAAAATGGACTAGCCTGCCACATCTTTATTTCACTCTGATTTTATGGTGTCTACACAACTGAGCCCTCTGTAGGCTGAAAACTTTTATTTCCATTAAAAGATTTGGCATCCTTTTGTTCCTAAGACACTGCCCTGTCGTTATTTGTATAGATATCCAACTTCATATTGAGATCTGATGTATCTAATGTGTTTCTTTAAAGTGCTCCTTTAATTTTTGTGAGCAGTGTATAATATTGTCTATGTCTCAAAACAGAGGGTTTTCACCTTTCACCTGTTACTGAACCCTGCTGCTTCTTCAGAGAAAATAGGTTCCTAGAAAGATTTCTCTCTGCAGTGATCACCTACTGTTTTCAGTCTGTTCCTACATGTAGTGCTGTAATTTACATTTGGCACTAGTTTGTAATACAGTCAAATTAAAAGAGGTGAGCACACCAGCAGGGCCTCTTACAGTGATGCAGACAAATACAAGGTTGAGGTTGTTATGTTAGACAAAAGGAAACGTCAGAGCACCCTGTAAGCTGATTATTGTTTGATAATGTTGAATACTTGGACATATTGGCCATGAAATGTCCCAGTCATTCTGCTGTGACAATGCTAAGCATACTTTTTGGTTTAATTCTTTCCCCCTTATAAGGGTTGACCTGTGATAAAATATTGGTCTCAAACTGGTTTATACCTGCTGAGGTGGGCTGGGTGGTATTTCAGCATTTAGTTTTATTTACCTTCATGTTTAGTAGCAGTGATTATGCTCTTGACATAGTGCCTCATCACAAGTTACAGAGGACAACACTGTATATGAAGAAGACAGGGAAGCGTCATTTAAACGGGTTGATCTGTTTGTCAGATTCCTAGAAATCATACCATGTGTATGCTGAAATCTCTTTTCTAAATAAGTATGAAGTTCTTGACTTTCACCTCTACGTGGTCTCATTATTAATTGCTGGGATGTAAGATTGTCCTTGAGGTTATTCTTCTTTTTTTGTGTTTATTCAGTAAATACATGTTGAGGATTTGTGAAACCCAGAACTACACAGCATGTTTTATTTTAAAGACATTATTCAATCCGGTGTTTTCTTCTCAGGTCAGCGTTGTATTAAAAGTCAGTAACCTGAGAGCCACTGTTGCAGCATGGTGTCCTGTTGAGAGGCCGGAGAGTAATAATAAATCTCAGTGCATAACTGCTCAGGATTTGCTTAGCTGCATGTTTATATCAATTGTTCGAGGAGATTCTCAGCTACAGCCTCAGTCTATGATCCAGACCTGCTCTCTTTCAGTTTGCACTGTCATCACTCTGGCAACATTAAAATGGGACAATTGGTCTCTCGTTTCTTTAACCTCTTGTGTTTTCCTTCATGGGTCGATGTTACTACACATGAAGACAGAAGGAAAGAAAGACTCTCCCTTTGCAGACATAATGTCCTTCAAATCATTAAATGTTACCTCAGTTATTCAAGAAAGAGATTCACAGTGAGAGACTCCAGCTCCTTGGCTACTAACTAACCATTAATCGTACAGAAAAATGTGGGCTGCCTCTGTGTAGCCTTGTTTGAAAAGCCTTGTTTTGAAGAGATGCTCACTGGGTGAATGTCATCAATGTAGCTGACTGACCCAAGCACCAAAAAAGCAGATTGGAATTTCCTGGTGTGGTAACACATGTTTGATTTGTGTGAGCTTTTTTGTTGTTGGCATTTTGGGTTTGAATGTGGTTTTCATGTTTTTGTGGTGTTTTTATTAGAGATGCACCGATCCAGCTTTTTCAATCCCAGTGCCAATTAGGGCTGCAACTAACGACTGTTTTGATGATTTGAGTCAATTTATCTATCGATTATTGAAACGATTAATCTCAACTCAACTCAATGGCTCTTATTTAGGTATACAGCTGAGAATATTATTTGTCAGGTATTGTTATCCCTCTCTTAAATATGACAGGAGGCTAAAAATCACAGGACATGTCTGTTCTGTCCTGAAATGTGTGTTTCTCTTCTATAATACACATTCTACATCTTGGAGGCGATGTCTTTCCACATACGGGCTTCCTTCACCTTTCACACGGGGCAGAGCTCTGTGGGAAACAGAGAGACACAGCCCGAGGGGGAACTGGGATCTGTGTGCTGCTGACATATGACGTAGAATTGATGTAAAGACATTATCTGATACCTGATCTATATATTTAGTCAATATCTGGGCCGATGTCTTATCTTAATATTGGATCGGTGCATCCCTAATTTTTTTGTTTTTAGCCCCAGCTGAAGGCAATTTTTTCTGTTTTTATGTGATGGACAATAAAGTTTTTTGAATGTGGAAATGTCGTTAAATGTTTGATCGCTCCTTCCTGCAGAGCACCCGTACAATCATCTAATCGACACACTGCAGGATGGCAGGACCAAGTACTTCAATCCACAGAAATTAAATGATCCAAGATATGGTGAGATTTGGCTCTGTTTATAAACATGTTCTCCCTCTTTTCACAGTCCTGTCATGTGTTCATTTTACTGAAAATGCATTGTCACTTTACAGTAAACAAGTGTCAGTAATTATACAATGCAGTGTACAGTAATTTTAGTATTTACAAAACTGGTTTTTCCAGCAGAGCAGTGTAAAAGCACGTATGTGAAAGTTCTTAAGGAGCATTTGTAAATACACACGTGTGTACATGTATGTGAGGTCAAACCCAGTTTGACAGTGAACCTTTAATTAATTGAATTTAACTATTATAGTTTAGAGAAGGAAATGAAACATGTCTACATCTTCTTTGTGGGCTCTGTGCAGACAAGCTGCCTCTGTCCATCCGTGTCTTCCTGGAGGCAGCCATCCGTAACTGCGATGGCTTTTACACAAAAGAAGAAGACGTCCAGAACCTGTTGGACTGGCAGCAGCAACAAAACAAAGCTGAGGTGCCGTTCTCTCCGGCGCGAGTCCTCCTCCAGGACTTCACGTGAGTTTTTTTTTGTTTTGTTTTGGTTTTGCGGGTGGGGGCGTGGCAGCTAATCCATTTAATTGTGGAGAGAGGGCAAGTGTAAAAATGATCTTATTAGATTGTGTGTGTTTGTGGTCTTTCTTCATGCAGAAGGTTGAGGTTGATTATGTTTCTACCTCTGCTTCCCCCTGACAGAGGTATTCCTGCCATGGTGGACCTGGCAGCCATGAGGGATGCTGTTGCCAAACATGGCGTGGACCCCAGCCTGGTCAACCCCAAATGCCCCACAGACCTCATTGTAGATCATTCATTACAGATTGATTATAGCAAATGGTGTGTTTACATTTCTCTTTTGTCATTATACTTTAAATGTGTTTATTCTTCTAGTTGAGAAAGAACACTAATCTGCAAAATCTATAATTCACCTTTCTCCTCCACAGTGCCATACAGAATGCTCCAAACCCCGGTGGGGGGGACAGCTCCAGCCAGAGTCAGGGTCCCTCTCGTTCCACACCCTCCAGGCCCCCGTCCAGAGGAAGCTCGCACTGTGGAGGCCAGAGAGGCACGTGTAGTAAAGCTGCTTGCAGTGACCCCCCAGCCTCCCCGGGGCGGCCTCCAGCCTCTGTCCAGCAGATCGAGAACACGCCTCTCCTTTGCCCTTTTCACCTGAAGCCTGTGTCTGAGTAAGTAGTGAAGGACAGGGGAGGGGGCTGTCCATGTGCAGCATGATGGTCATTTACAGGGGAACTATGCAAGATTTTTACCTTAATTAAACAGCTTTGGAGTAAGCGTGGTTAAATGGCTTGTTACAGGGCGAAGGGAGGCTCTCTGCCTTTCAGCGAGTGTCTGTGGCTGAAAACCATTCTAGCAAGATCAGCGCCTCTGAGCCAGAGTGTCCCAGCTCTCGTCTCGCGAGAAACATGAACTGTTTTATGTCACTATGACATGAACATGCGCTGTAATCCATAATCTTTTGTTTATGACGAAGGGGAGGCAAGGAGGGTTAGCTGTGAGTTTTCACAATAGTTTGGTATAATATGCACTCTGAGATTGTAGGGGGAGCTCCGTAGAGGAAAAAGTCAGCAAAAAAGCGACCGGACTTGCATAGTTCCCCTTTAAATTTATAAATGGTAAACAGAGGGGCAATCACAGCTCAGATTCTTTGATGTGAGCAGCTTTGCATTGGTTTCATTTAGTCTTAAAGCAGAGGAAATGATGCCATCAAGACTGATAATCATTGTTTTCAAGTGTTTTAGCACAAAGAAGTCAGGTTGTTGACACTGAGTTAAAGTTCAGCATGTTCACTGCTGTTCATTTGTTCCTTTTTTTTTATTCTTCAGACCTGAAACAGCTCTGAAAAACCAGGAAATGGAACTGATCAGAAACAAGGAACGACTTCAGTTCTTTAAGGTGCAACAAAGAGAAGATGTGTTTTATTACATTATATCAGACAGTCAGAGGGAGACCAGGGTCTGTGTTGACACTGGAGTTCATTTTAATAGAAGTTGGAACTGCTTTATAGTTTGTTAGTTGGAACTGGTTTATAGCTTGTTAGTCATGTACTTTTCACTTTTCATAGTCATGAAAATTTTTTTAGGTGTGAATTAAAAGTCAAGGAGCTAACACCTTTCTGCTGTTTCCCCTATCTCTGCTCAACAGTGGTGTTCTAAAGCTTTCAAGAATGTGAACGTGGTTCCTCCAGACGTTGGTGCGGTCCACCAGGTCAATCTGGAGTATCTGTCCAGAGTGGTCCAAGTCAGCGATGGTTTCATCTACCCTGACAGTGTGGTGGGGACCGACTCTCACACCACCATGATCAACGGCCTGGGCATCCTGGGCTGGGGTAAAACAATCTCAGGCTTTAACAACCGCTACTTTTTTTTTGGTGTAAACATTGTCAGCCAGTTATTTCCTCCCATATCCCATGATTCACTCTGCCATGCTAACATGTTTCTGCTCTCCTCCACCAGGTGTTGGAGGGATTGAGTCAGAAGCCGTGATGCTGGGCCAGCCAGTGTCTCTGACTCTTCCTCAGGTGGTAGGCTGTAAACTGGTGGGCTCCATCAACCCCCTGACCACCTCCATAGACATCGTCCTCGGCATTACTAAGGTAACACTGCTCTGCTGCCCTAACTGTGTTACAAGGAATGAACCTGTTGATGTATATACTAGGGCTGGGTTTAAAAAAAATCAATTTTCCTATTCATATTGATCTTAATTTGAAAGATCCAATATGGATTCATAAAATCCTTAGATTGATCTTTTATGTGTGAGATCTGCACAGTCAAGCTGCTGTTCACATTTTGTTGTGTCCATTCACTGCTGAAATGTTCACATTGATTGCAGCACTTGAATTATCACCCATGACTGTACTGAAGAGTTGCGCTGTTTACTTCTGGAGTGGGTCATGTTAGATTAACGTGCATTGATGTAACTGCTTTTGGATCAATTTTTCATGTAAACATGAATATTTTTAATATTGCACCAGGTTAGAGAGTTCCATCTTTCTCCACTTTGCACTTTGAAAATCTTTTTCTTAACCGAGAAAAACTGGTATTCAAAGTTAAATATCTCTAAATGAGTCGATATGGAATCGAATCAGGAGCTTGTGAATCAGAATCGAATGGATTCAGTAAATCAGTAGCACTACCCAGCCCTCGTATATATGGGAGAAATAAGTAAATTGAGCACTGTGAGAACTGACAGTGAAGTGTAGAGATGTATTAAAACCATCGCAGTAACTCATCTCATGTAACAGTAATGATGTGTTGCTTTGATTTTCAGCACTTGCGGCAGGCTGGGATCTCTGGAAAGTTTGTAGAGTTTTTTGGAGCCGGTGTCTCTCAGCTATCGGCCCCCGACCGAACCACCATCGCCAACATGTGCCCAGAGTACAACGCTACTGTCAGCTTCTTCCCCGTCGACCAAGTCACACTCAAGCACTTTAAAAAGACAAGTGAGGGCTTATTCTTCACATCCACACATGGAGTGTCAGAGTCATTCTTTGTGAAACAGCTCAAACTTTCTGCCTTCATCCACCTCTTCACTCATAAAAATAGATCTATTACTGTGAAATAACATCAACGTTGTATTCTCACCAGATGATTCAGGGACTAACCTGACGTTATTTTCTTTTCAGACTTTACCCAGGAAAAACTTGAATTGCTGGAGTCTTACATGAAGGCTGTAAAACTATTCAGATGTTTTGAAGACCCCTCAGAAGACCCCGAGTATTCTGAGGTATTTTTTTGTGAACAAAAAATGGAGCTGCACTGTCTGAAAACAGATGTTGTAATATATCTGAGGCTAAAGAGAAGTTATTTCCTTCTGAGGGGACATTGTACCATTTTGTGCTCAATCATAGCCAGCCATAGTTTGCTTAAATCAGCCAAGACCGCAGCAGCAGAGGCTCTGATTGGCATTATAAAGGGAAATAAAAATGTCTTGTTCTTTGTACAGGTGATTGAAATCAACCTGAGCTCCATGGTTCCATATGTGAGCGGACCAAAGAGGCCTCAGGACCGAGTGGCCGTCTGCAGCATGAAAGAAGACTTCCAGAGTTGTCTTGATGAGAAGGTAAGAAGAGTTAGCACTCTTTCATATTAATGTCTACTGCTAATGTCTGCTTAAGACTAGACATGACGCTGGTGATGTTACTTGTTGTGGTCCATCTCCCTGTAGGTGGGTTTCAAAGGCTTCCACATCTCCAAGGAGAAGCAGAAGACCTGCGTTCCCTTCCAGCACTGTGGTCAGGAGTACCAGCTGGCCCACGGCTCGGTGGTCATCGCTGCAGTCATCAGCTGCACCAACAACTGCAACCCGTCTGTCATGCTGACTGCAGGTGAAGCGCCGAGTCAGCACATCACAGTCACCCTGACAATATGATTTCCGGCACGATCTGAATGAGCTGATTGTTGAGAATTCAGCTGAATGCGTGAAGCTGTTTGTTTTGCTCTGAGGCGGCCGGCGTCTGTTTGATAACGCACCTTCACATCCAGTACTGTGATATTGTGATAGTGAACGTGTGTGTGTGTCCTCCTCAGGCCTTCTGGCCAAAAAGGCGGTGGAGGCGGGGCTTGTTGTCAAGCCTTACATCCGGACCAGCCTGGCTCCTGGGAGTGGCATGGTCACTCACTACCTCAGTACCAGTGGAGTCCTGCCTTACTTTAGCCAGCTGGGGTGAGCAAGTTCACACTGTCACATCACACACACTTGAAAGATACTGAGCCTGAAATAATGTGTCTGTGCCTGACGTGTGAATGTGGCCTCCATTGAAAAGTGCTTTGACTGGGTGGTTAGACTAGAAAAGCCCTCTGTAAGTGCAGCTCATTCACCTCAACACCAAGGTAATTACCTGAGATCAACCTGGGCTTGTGGGCTGCACTCAGCATTTGCTAATCATGTTTTGTCATAACCAGGCTTAAGATGTTTTCTCACACACAGACTAAAATCTTGATTAAACCCCTCCACCTTGTTTTTCCTCTCCAGGTTTGAGGTGATTGGTTATGGTTGTGCCACCTGTGTAGGAAACACAGCGCCGTTACCAGAAGCCGTCGTAGACGCAATCAAACAGGTAAGTATTACTGAAATATGATCCATTTTCAATTCTAGGGATGCTTAAATCATTAGACATGTTTTTATCTCCTCACAGTTGTGACAGTTTCTTTTCATGCATTATTCAAAAAGCTCTGAATTGATTACAACTGGTGCAGAACTCAGCAGCTTTTTAACTGGTACCAAGAAGTGTCAACACATCTCACCTCTTTTAGCTTCTTTACACCGGCTCCCTGTTTGTTTTAGGATTGATTTTAAGATTCTGTTCATTACTTTTAAAGCTCTTGATGACCTGGCTCCAGATTACAGCTCTAAACCTTTAAACCCCTTATGTACCCCAATGTAATTTGAGATCCTCAGGCAGTGGTCTTCTATAAAAATGAAGGGGGACTAAGCTTGTGCTGTGCTGTTAGAGCCCCGAGGCTTCTGGAATGACCTGGAATGGCCTGAGGAAATAAGGTGGTGGGAGTCAGTGTCTTCTTTTAAGTATAGAATTTCCTGATTTTAGCTGAGTTGAAGGTTTTCTCTGTTTTCCACTATCATTTACCTGTTTGTTTCTGTGCAGCCCTGCCAGTTTTATTTAGTTTTAACTGTTATCCAAATTTTCTCTGTTAAGCACTTTGTATTCTTGTTTGATAAGTGCTCTATAAATAAAGCTATTGTTATTAAGAGTCAGTTTTTAATTTGGATATTAAAAGCAGATCTTCTATTCGTGGTTCATATCACTCAGACCCAACAATACGTTTTTGTTTCAGGGGGACCTGGTGGCCTGTGGTGTGTTATCTGGCAACAGGCACTTTGAGGGCCGCCTGTGTGACTGTGTGCGTGCCAACTACCTAGCCTCCCCCCCTCTGGTGGTGGCCTATGCCATCGCAGGCACTGTGGGAATAGACTTTGAGAATGAGCCTTTAGGTAAAGACAACACACACACACACACACGTCAGGAGCTGCTCTAAGCTGCTCCTCTCAAACCTCAGGTTCATTAGAGGATTTTAGGATTTTGGCTGATTTCAGTGAGTAAGTGTATAATGATTCAGTGTCTTGTTCAGTCATGTGTTGGCTACAGAGCAGCAGATCAGGACAGTGATCGCTTCAGGTCTAAACTGCTGCATCACCTGCTCAGGATAACGCCCTTCATCACTTATGTAGTTACCAATAATGAACACAGAAGAAACCCTAAAAAGTCTCTGTCAGTGCTGAGACACCAACAGAAGAAGAAGCAGGCCTGACCTCTGTTGACATGTGCTTTAATAGAGTCTGTCTTGTTGCTCTGTTGTTAACGCAGGTGTGACATCAGAAGGGAGGGAGGTGTATCTTCATGACATCTGGCCGTCCAGGGAGGAGGTCCAGCAGACGGAGGAGGACATGGTCATCTCCTCCATTTTTAAGGATCTCAGGGGAAGGATGGAGGTGAGGAGACAGCCCTCACTGACGTCTCCTGTCTTTCTTTGGTGACTTGTGTTTTATTCGAGTCAAGTGAATCATTGTTTCCAAATGTGTGTTGTGCTTTCTTCCAGAAAGGGAACACGTTTTGGAACAACATTGACTGTCCTGAGTCAGTACTTTTCCCCTGGGATCACAAGTCAACTTACATCCGCTCGCCCAGCTTTTTCAGCAAAATGGTAACTTCATGTGCACCAGGGAGGTTCTACTGGTTTCTGTTACCTAAGCAACACTCTGAGCTCCTTGTCTTGTCTTCCCTCTCAGAGTAAGGAGGTTCCTCCTCCTCAGTCGATAGAGAACGCTCATGCCTTACTGTTCCTCGGGGACAAAGTGACCACAGACCACATCTCACCGGCCGGCAGCATCGCCAGGGTCAGCGCCGCCGCCAAGTACCTGCTGAGCAAACGGTCAGTTTCCCTCCCTCACACCAGACTGACTCACCTCACCAGCTACTCTTTCATCTTTGACTGAACAGGTCGGTGATCAGTCAGAGCAGATCTGACCTGACATCAGCTGATTTACAGCCACAGTTGTGAAAACATAGTTGGTGAAAGTCACGACAAGATGCGACTTGTCCAGACTGATTCTGATTGGCCAGAGGACAAACTGTATATTATTTGCAGATTTAAAGAGGGACTATGCAGGACAGACAAAATGACTCAAGATGAAAAATAAAACAGTAGAAACACAATAAAATAAAGACATGAATCCAATTTAAAATAAAGGGAATTATGTTAAATAATGTGTTTTCCTCAGATATGTCATTAAACGATATGTCATTGTTAGTTTGTCTATGTAAAACAAAAACACTAAATAGAAAATCTGAGTTATGATATATTAAAATGCCACTGACAGACATTGAAAAGTAAAAGTAAACAGACCTGAGACCTGAGACACAGCTGCAGTAGCCACAAACCCCTCCTCCACAGTATTCGGCCAGCTTCATGTAAACTGTTGTTTGTTTATTAACGGATACATTTGAATGTATTTCCATTGTAAATTTTCTCTCCTCAGCCTGACGCCTCGGGAGTTTAACTCGTACGGTGCTCGCAGAGGGAACGATGCTGTGATGACCAGAGGCACGTTCGCCAGCATCAAGCTCCAAAATCGATTCATCGGCAAATCAGGCCCCAAGACTTTGCACATTCCTTCAGGCCAGACAGTGAGTAGACACTTCACCAGACCTGTACAACTGTTCAAGTAATGATCCTGCACAGGCCGGGTGCTACAGGAGACTAACTTTTGCTTGTGACCTTTTTAGCTGTAACACTGTGTGTAACACGCTGGCTGATTTCTTGTCTTTAAAAAGTCAAAGCTGCAGTTGATAATGTGTCCTCCCTTCCTCTATTTTATCAGCTGGATGTTTTCGAGGCAGCTGAGCGCTATCAGAGAGACGGTGTTCCTCTCATCATCCTGGCGGGCAAAGACTACGGCTCTGGGAACTCCAGGGACTGGGTAGCCAAAGGACCATACCTGCTGGTAAACTACAGTGACACACTATACTGCCTAGATACTACCTACCTTTACTCTCATCTGCAGCTGTCCTTATTCTGACGGTCATACACTTAAAGGAGCTGTATGTAAGACTGTGGCCAAAACTGTTGCTGCAGTCAAATTCAAATATCTCTATCTATCTATCTTCCCACTGAGCTGCAGCTCAGTGGGAACTGGCGACCTGGAGGCTGACATGCCACTGACACTGTGATTGGCTGAGAGCGGTGGGTGGAGCAACAGGCCAAAACACAAAATCAAAACATAAACATGATTTGCGGCTGTAAATAACTTTTTTAAATGTGAATATTCTGGCTGTACTATTATTGTCAGTTAGATCAGTATTTCAAATTAACATGATTCCTTTGTCTCTGGTGACATGTTGAGTGATTATATGATTACTGGCCATACATTTCTAACATACAGCTCCTTTAAGTTTATTTATTTTATTTAATTATTGGTTTATTGAACAGGGACAGTGCACATCAATTAACATTGCTGTAAATGTGGCAGAGTTAGCCAAAGAGATGATTTTTCATCTGTTGCACTGATCCGGCTTTTTCAGTCTCACTGCCAATACTGACACCTGGACTTAGTGTATCAGCTGATATCCGATACTGATCCAATACCACTGTTGAATCAATAAACTGTAAACCTTTGCCATGTGGAAGACAGTGAAGGCATCAGGCTTGACTTCAACATGACTTGCCTAACTTTGTAAAACACTGTTGCTCTGTGTTTGTTGTCTACCTGCATGCTGCACGTGCTGCTGACACATGATGTAGCACGCCTCACTAACATAGAATTGAAGTGAACAAGTCGGTGTCATGAATCAGCCCCATTATCTGGTACCTGATGTAGATATTTAGTCAATATCTGGGCCGATCTTAATATCAGATCGTTGTGTCCCTAATCTGTAGTCCCTGGACAACCTAAAAACAGAATATAAGAACTGATTAAGATCATTACAAGCACACAGAACAATGAGAGGAAAAGAATGTATCTGTATTCATAAAAAACATCATACAGACCACCTTTATACTACATTATTAAGTAATGTTTTAAACCATGCAACACACAGGCAGATATTATGCAAACAATACAATGAGGTATAAGAATGTTAATAAGCTATAAACAAAGACAAAGTAGACAACAACATTGTTAAGCACTAACTACGTCATGCAAAGCAGAAGCACAGACATAAAGAGCATGCACAGCATTTAAAGCACATAAAACAGTCTGACTCAGTAACAGCAGAACCACAGTAAGACAGGTGCATGGAAGCAGACAACAGCACAGGGAGTTCAGCATAGTTTGAGTCTGACATGTTGTCACTTCCATCCAGAGACAATGTGTCACGAGTCAGAGTTTGACCATCACCTCTCACCTGAGGCTGAGAGGAGAATCCCCCATCATTTTTATAATCTACGGCGCATATATACTGCAGATCTGTCCTCACCTGACCTGCCTCTGTGCCGTCCACAGGGAGTGCGTGCAGTCATCGCAGAGAGCTTTGAGAAGCTGCATAAGAACCAGCTGGTGGGGATGGGCATCATGCCGCTGCAGTTCCTGCAGGGCCAGAGCGCAGACTCTCTGGAGCTCAGCGGGAAGGAGAGGTTCACCATCATCCAGCCAGAGAGCCTGAGTCCCAGGCAGCAGCTCACTGTCAAGGTAGGCAGCAGGCAGCAGGCACCAAGCTGTGGTAACACACACACACACACACACACACACACACACACACACACACACACACACACACACACACACACACACACAGTGCACACTGCACACTCACACACACATCTGGGGATCTTGTTGTTTGTTTTCACTGAGAAGATTGTCTTGATGTTGTCTTTTGACACTTTCTTCAAATCCAACAT
>OMNW01018479.1:16270-29753 GCA_900303245.1 Selene dorsalis | reverse complement strand
GTCATCTTCTCGCCTTTGTTGGCACTCTGCTGAGTTTGTTGGCAGTTTTCTATCAGGGAAAAGAGGGTGAAACAATCAGAGGAACTCACCTGTGTGTTAGGAACAAAGACACCATGCTGGATCTACACTACACCGGGTAGCTTTAAACATCTTTGGGTTTTGGACTGATGCTGATTTGAAAATGTGACCCCGGGCTCAGGGACAGAGCGGATTTTTCAAGTCATGTGTTTTACACAATAACCAGTTGAAAACAAAATGAACAGATTCTTAGTTGCAACCTTGTTATTCTAGGACTTGATTGCCATCTGTATTTCTTAGCAGCGTCCTATCTACCAGGCATTAGTTCCCATTCATTTGTACATTACACTGCTCTGCTCTGAGACTTTCTAAAAATGGTTACTCTGTACTCACTGTACAGTATTAGCACACAGCAGTGATGCAGCTTTGACAGAGACAGACTCAGACGTGGTGACTGAGGATTCACACAGAGGCAGCACAGACACAAGACAGAACACACAGCATTAAGTTTACAACTTAGTAGTAACCTCTAGTGAATGGACTTGAACGTGAAAACACCGACATTGCTCTTTTCCCTCTGCACTGACACTTGTATCATTATGGCTGTGGAAGTAACTCTTATGTAACAAGCTTCTGCTCTGCCCACGACTGTGCACAGCTTTCTCCCAAACCGCAGTTAACTCGGTGTCTGGAGACAGACCACCATTCAGACTTGAAAAGGCACAGACATGTGTAGTTGTAAGAGGAAAGTTTTGCACAATGATTGAAATCAAATCTAAAACATGATAACCCACAAGCTTCACCTACAGTACGACCCCACCCTTGACCACAGCTGCAGTTTGCTAACGTAATGCCTCTCTTTACCCTGCACCCACTCCCCACAGCATCAATAGTATTTTAAATCTGAAGGAAAAGAAGAAAGTAGAAAGAAAACATGGCTGGTACTTAAGTACGTCATCCACCTGGTGGAAGTGCTCATAATTCTTTTTTTACTGTTATTTTATCCCTTTAAGTTTTATAAAAGAAAAAAAAGAAAAGACTGAGACTCTTGGCCACTTTCTTCATCTGGGTCCCCAGAAATATGTGATGAGAGAGCAGCCGTGCTGTAAACAATGAACCACTGCTGATGTGGAGGAGCTCCTGATCACACGAGGGAGAAAATCCTGAGAACAACTGACTCGGTTCATTTCCCTTCTCTAATGGAAAATCAATGGAATCATTCATCTTCACTTCTCTCTCTTCTTCCTGCACCCATATCTTTGTATATGCCAACTCTTTTCATCTAATAAGAAAATATTTGTGAAAGATTAAATGAAAATATACAATTATTAATACAATAGAATTCAGAGCTATTATGTTAAAGGTGGTTAAAAAACTGGTTTGATTGTATCTCCCTTTACAATGCACTCATTTTCCTTGGTTTAAAGGCAAAAGAGGTAAAGTGTATAAGAAAAAGGCAGCCTGTTGTGTCATCCAAAAGGCTGGTGCTTGAGGATTAGGCGATTGCTTTTGCTTCTGGTAAGAAAGCCTCCCAATACTTTATCAGCTGGAGGGAAGAAGACAAGAGACGACAGTGTCAGCTTCAGTCATAACTGGGTCATATTCAGACTTTAGCAACAACTCTGTACAGATCTGAATCACTATTCAATAGACAGAAAATGTATCAACATCATGGAAAACTGTTAACTTGAGCTTTTCCTCTAAAAATGATCTTCTATGGTATTTAAAATTCAAATAGTGTGTTCACTGGGAATAAGGTAAATGGAATAAATTCTCACATGATGCAGCGTTTGATTGGACTAGCATGTCATACAGTGGAGAGGATGATACTCATCCAGTGGAAAGTGAGGAAACCTGACTGTTTTAGTACAGACAGCTGCTTTACGGATTATATGGACTTGCTCTCTATGGAAGAGGTTTCTACAAGTACAAAAGCTGGACAGTGAACTTGAAGGACCTTGGACCTCAAGTTAGGTCACTTATGAGTACATAACATCTTTTGTAGATGTGAATTTTGTTAGGAATAATATGGAAATGTTACGTGGTGCATGAATGGTTATTCCAGGTCTTAATGTTTTTTTTTTCTCTTTTTTTTTTTCATTTTGTCTTGGTATATGTAAATTGTTTCATCTTGTGTTGCTGTGTATAAATAAATGTGTGTGTATATATAAGAAGAGATGATAATCATGCAAAACTAACTTAAAAAAAATTCTTCTTTAAGAAAGGAAAAATATTCTAATGACTGAAATCTTTATGGACACAAGATAATGGGGTGAACTGATAATGCTGAACGATAAACAGAAACAAAATAGGGAAAACAACACAACAACTGCACAGACACTCACCTGCTGCTGAGATTGGAGCAGAGATTCCAAGTACTTGATTATTTGTCTTTTGAAATTTTTGGCCTTTTCTTTCTGCAAGAGAAAAATGTAGAAAGCATTTGTCAGTAAACTGATTTTCAGTGCTCATCCAGGATCACCTAGGGAACAGAAAAAGGACAAACATGGGTACCTCGAAGCGAACAACTTCCTTGCGCACAGTGGCTGAAACTCTTTCAAAGTCTCTCTCGTACTGTGTCACTTTGGCCTCCCACTGTTCATGAGAAGAGGGAAGAAACAAAGTCTTTTCATTGAGAATCTTAAATGTATACAACTCATGTAGTTTTGTTATGTATGAAACATCATGTGTGTGTGTGCTTGTGTAAAAGTAAAATAACCCCATTCATTTCATATTCATATTAGTTTGATGGCACCAGCTGTGACACCAGGAACACATGAGGCCTTTGAAGCAGCTCTTTCATTCCTCACACACTGTTCCTCCTGGTGTACAGACCACATCAAACCACAACACTTCAGTACACCCCAGCCTCATCCGAGCCATTCCCCCCGTGTTGATCTTGGCCTGTGCCGTACCTCTGCAATCTCCTCTTTAGCCAGCTGCAGCTTGTCCGGCTTGTTGGCCCACAGCAGCTTGGCCTCCGTCTCCCTCTTCTTCTGCAGCATGGCCTGAGCGTCCTGCCAACGCTGCCACGCCTTCATCCGGTGATCAAACGACCCCTGCAGGTCACAAACCAACAGAGGATCATCCCTTGTTTACACTGGGCCATGAACTGTAGACGATTCCAGCTCCTATTGAGAACAACTTTCAAAATAAAAGTCAAGACATTGCTGAAGTGGCAGGGAGATATTCACTGGATCAGAGTGGAGTGATTAGATTTAGAAAAAATGAAACAAAACGTGGTCACGGTTCATAACTCATATTAGGAGCCAGCCTTTTACGTGGCCCCATGTTGTCTCTCTTTGACTGCTGACTTAGACTTTTCAATACCCAAATTATTAATATTATTATTATCAGGATCCTTGTTTTCCTCTTCTACCTACAGTCCAAAATGTTGGTATTATGAGTCTATGTCTATTTATTCATATCTATTCTATTCTCCTGTTTATTTGTATATTAATTTTCCTCTTTGGAAACAGATGAAGAAGACATAAATGCCTTCATTTATATGCACTTATGTGTGAGTGTCTATTTGTTGTCTGTTTAATATATGTATATTTGGTTGTGTGGGTGATTGTATGTAGATTTACATCTTGCGTAAGAAGCCATTCGATGTCAATGTTTTTGATATGGAAAAATTATGAATAAAGTTGTAAAAAAATAAAATAAAAGTCAATACAATATTTGCCATCAATAGAGAGTGTCCTTGTTTTGTGGAATATAATGCAGAGTTATCTTATTAAGTGAGCTCTTAAATATATTTTGAGAGCTCAAGTGATAAGTGAGGATGCAAAGACGACCAATTTCAAAATCTGTATGTGTGAATCTATCCATTGCTCCATCCTCATCTGCTCTTGCTCTTCACGTTAATTCATAATTTTGCAGGTGTTTCTTTTCCTCCCTGATGGTGACCTACTTTTTCTTGCAAGGAGTTTCCTCACAAGGATTAAAAACAACCACTTGCTCTAAATTAAAATGGCAGATTTGACCTCACTGCTTAATATGGTAAGCAAACAGATGCTTAGACTGTGAGCGCAGCACAAAAATGAAAGTGAACTGCTCCAACACTCTGCAAACATCATCTTTCCATTCTCATTCATCTTAGATGTCATGAAAATGTTTCTGTACCCTCACGGCTCCGAGCAGGCGGATGAAATCTGCGATGAGCTCTGCGAAGCTGAAGGTGTCGTTGGCCGCCTGGTCCTGGTGTAGCTGCTCCATCTTGTCCTCCACCTCTGCCAGCTGGGACAGAGCGCGGGACAGAGCCGTGTTGTCCTCTGCACTGCCCAGCATGGCCGCACTCTTCGCAAAGCTCGCCGTGTTCAGTGACAGCTCTGTGGGGGGGGGGGGCAACGAAGAAAATTACTCATTTTTCTCACTTTAAAGTGCAAGAGGCTAAAGAAGCTTAAGTAGCTAAATCTTTTCACACAGTGGCTTTTAAAACAGCATCTGCTTTCTGACATCAGTGGTCTTTTTAATACAGGATTGGATGCTTGATGATAGAGCATCTGTAACCAGGTGGAGACAGCTGACCTTTCCTGTGGACAACCAGGGATTCCACCAGAGCGTGGAGCTTCCTGAACTGCTGGTCTGCAGACTCCACCTCCTGCAGCTTCTCCTCGAACCACTGGAGCAAAAACATCCTGTTAGTTCAACTCCAGTGCATGTTGAACAGCACACTGTTACTCCAGCACAGACATCTCAGTGTGCTTCTAAAGGGCAGCACTAAGCTGTAGTCAGGTAAAGAGAGTCCATCAGTGCAGTACACTTTAATGCACATCTGTTCTTCTGTATATTGTCATTATGAGACTACTCTGTTATGTGGAATTAATTTGTTTACATGCTATTGCTGCCAAGTTGGACTTGTTCTTAAGAGCTTTTTATTATGTAAACTCGTATGCAACTGGTATTTTTATGCATTAATTAACTGATGCCTTTTTTTCGGTTTCAGTTTTTAGGTTGCCTTTAACATCTGGCCAGGGACAGGGGATAAAAATGAGCCTTATTGGATAACTCTGGCTAACTTACAGCTTTTTATACTGTGGATTAGTGCTGCATTGTCCCTGTTAAAATAAACAAATAATAAAAACAAAACACATTGACATATGTGAGTATATGCACATATCAAATCCACCAGTTGAGTGCCATCAGCCTTCAGCCGTGAGATGGAAATGTTCAGCTTCTGTTTTAAACATGCAGATTTCCTCATTGTATCGATGCTCTGCCACACATGAGTCTGGAGAACAGGAACCGTTGTAAGCAGCAGGTGTGTGTGTGTGTGTGTGTGTGTGTGTTTACTCACCACATCTGACTCATTCATCTTTATGGTCATTTTACTGACAGCATCTGTTGCTTTGTTAATCATTTTCAGGAAGCCGGCGCCGCTCAGAGCCTGGGTGCTCACTGCTCTGGGCAACTGAGGACACACACACACAAACACATATACTAAACTTTGGAAAAACAAAAGCGTAGCAGAGGGATAATACATCCCTCCTCCGAGGCTTCACCCAGAAGAAATTTTCATCAGCAGTTTACTGTGTGCCAGCAGGTGTCGTGGTCTAACAGAGCACACCACTTCACTGTGACTCAGGCTAAAAACCGAACGCTTATCCTCTAAAAAGACACAAATCCCTGAGCTTCTCAAACTCAGTTTCAGCTTACGTCTTCTCTCTCCAGAAACTCTCTGACGTCGGGATCTTGGAGGAGCGATGGGTGAGTCACCACCCTCTGCAGGTACCTGTGGGATGGAAGACAGGGAAAGGAAGAACTCGTTTTCCTGCCTGCACAACCAACATGATGAAACCCTCAGAGACTCTGCTTTCTCTCACCTCTCCAAAGCACCTCTTCTTCTCTCCACAAAGTCTGTAGAGGAGGAGTCCTCCTTTCCTACCTTCACCTTCGTCATACCTGTACAACACAATATATACTTTCACAGCTGACACACATTAGATTTACTCTCATATCCGAAGAGAGAGGGGAAACAGGAAATGCTTACCCAGAATGCTTTTCTCTGGCGGTGGAGGCACGATGAATCCATTTGGTCCATGTTTTTCATTGAGTTTCTCATAGAGGCCCAGGAAGTCGCTGAAGCGTCGCCTCACTGTGAAGGTCTTGTTGCGGAACATGGACAGCGTGGTCTGGAAGAGACAGCTCACCTCACTTCATGTCTCTGTATTATTGCATTTCATGTCCCTGACTTTGGTGAATATCAGCTCTGAACTTCTCGTGCACTCTCTCGCTGCGTCTACATTTGCACGCTGCCGTGCCCGTACTTGCTGTTACTCGCTGGTGCATTCACACGGACAGGTATGGCCACATGCGGTGCACTAGCTGTACCTGATACAGCCAGTAATGACTGTATGACTTCTCACCCTCAATGGTCGTTGACTTAGCTACACTGTGCAAGGGATTTTGAGACATTTGGACTGATGACAAGTTGAATTTTAAAACAGATGGAGCAGAACTTTTAAAGGAGCTGAAGCCTTTATTGTCATTCCTCTATAGAAATCAATCTTGCCTAGAGATGTCATTTATGTTCCCTCTATACTAAAACCACCTGACACAGTTGATCACTCCGCAATTAGAGTCATTAGTGGTGATGGGCTCATGACCCACCACTGCCAGAATGAAGGCTGGACTTCCTTGACTCTGAAAAATTGCTTGTGAGTATTTTGCTGCGTTTCACTGGAATAATCTTCTATCACAGCTTCGGATGGATGTCTGGAGTCCTTTTAATCATTTTAGACATATTCTCATTGACTTCATGCATTCTGAATGTGCAGGTACCTTTTGAAATTGTTTTTTTTTTCATTGTTATTATTGTTTTATGTTTTACATTTTGCATTTACATTAATTTTATATGTATTGAGAGCTTGCTCTCAGTTGACCCTCCCTGAATAAATAATGAACACCAACACATTTTCAAACTTGTGAAAGTGGCTGCAGGTGTAGTCTGACAGGTCACTGGGGCAAAGCAGCTGGCAGGTATTTTGGCACGATTACAGCTACATGGTAATTTCCAGTGAGTGCACGATGATAGTGTTTAATTTGAGACAACACCAGCCTGTTGGAATTCATGCACCAGGCCAGTCAGTGTATGCTGCACGCTGAGCCAAGTATCTGATCTGATAGGCAGCATACGTTAGTGTGTGTGTTCCCCAACAACATGCTGACCACTATTTCCTCTCTTTTCTCTCCGACCGCAAATCTGGAGAGTAACTCTTCTAACTTCCTCTGGACAGTTTCACATCAAGTGAAATGGTGCAACTCTGAGAGTTCGTACCTGTGTGGTTACTTTATAGGCCATGTAGGCATTCATCCCGTCCCCTGAGGAAAAAAACAACACAACGATATGAGTCAAAACAAGCTGCAGATAAGTTTCATTTCATTCATGGTCCAACCCTCTTGGTGTGTTTGTCATTTTCACTATTTTGAAATAGTAAAATCAGGGACTCAAGCACCACAGAACCAACCTCTGTCTGATGTTTATGATGCACAAAACAATATGTACATCAATAAAATGAATGATGTTATTGTTTGATTAAAAAACTGATTTAAAAGAAAAAGCCTCACCAATTTTTTCAGGATCTTTGACAGAGACATAAATATCAAATTTGTCATCCTGCTCCTCTTCTTCCTCCTCTTCCAACTGAAACAAATATGTAACAGAAAATGAACATTTCCAGTAGCAATAACAGTAGGATTTGGATTTTTTTCTACAACAGTTTCTTGAAAAATGTGAGACGAAACTCCCTCATATTTTCAATTTCACAAAAATCTCAGGACGTCAGTTTCCAATCTTAGTTACAGTCGTTCTGTTGGATCAGGTGTCCACGTACCTCCTCAAGAGCAGCAGGCTGTGATTTGACCAGGCTGGCAGCGGCAGACAGGGAAGGGGCAGACGCAGACGGTTTGGTAGCCGCCTCCTTCTTTCTCTCGTTGTGTGGACTGTCAAGAGAGAGCTCCACTGTGGCTTCTGTTAGAGAGGAGAGGACAGTTAAAAACAAAAAAAAAGCTGATTAGAAAGATGTAGTACTTGAACATAACCCATGTCATTACCATAAAAAAATACATTTCTTCTTTCTAATAAATTCTGGTTGCATTGTAGATTATAGATGGAGCTGTGTTGATTATTGTACTGTATGGTGCAGCGTGTTATGGGAAAGGTATTCAACCTCTAGGTGTTTTTCCCTGTTCTGTTGCATTACAACCTGGATATACTGGGGATTTTTAGGGCGGGATAGTTGCACCATTTGATTTACACAATTTATGATCTTCACTTTTAGCTGCTGCAGACTTCAGAAGTCACATATTTCACAATTCACATGCACACAGGTGATCCTGCACCAGCTGAGTATCTGGAACCAGATCTTGTTACTTTCATATCAAAATGAGTGAGTACATATGAACTCACTCTTTACTGTTTGTTTACTGTTCGGACAAATTGGATCAGGAAACACTCCAAAAGGGCAGGAATACTTTTGCAGACCTCTCTACCGTACAAAAGAATATACATATGCCAATAAAAGTACTGAAAAAAGGAAAAACAACTAAAGAATTATTCATACATGTGAACCCAATAACAAATTCCCTGATCAGGACAAAAATCAAGAAGAATCAGCATCCTTTCTTTCCTCTTTGTTTTTTTTGTTTTGTTTTTTTTTGCATTCAAATTTCCTGTTTGATTTCGAACGTGCATACCTCTAGAGCAAATCACAAACTAAAAGCAGATTGACCTCACATTTTTAACCAAGACCAGTCCAGAAAACTGCTGCGCACATTTCTGGCTATCAGTGTCAACGGATGGATTCATGAAAATGCCCACTGGGCACAGACTGAAGGGCAACAGCACCATGAAACTGAGGTATTAGTGTTTTCTGTTCACAAATCAAGAGGCACAAAATAACTACAGAGGTGCAAAAAGACTACAAATACACAAACTGACCACAAAGAAGATCACAAATAGACAAAACACCTATAATAGGACACTAAATGTCGTCACTAAAAATGACACAGAACAATAAACAGATTGAAAACAACTATAAAGAGAGGCCAAACATCCATAATGTGGTGAATGACGTCCACAAAGAGAATCTAAAAACACAAAGTGAGTGCACAGAGATACAAAACAACTACAATCAATACAGCCTGTGTATGGGGACTGGGAGGACTGTTACATGTCTCTACCCTGGGAACCATTAACTCTTAATCTGTAACTAATATGCAAGTCTTATTGTAACAGCTCTCACATGATCTCTGTGAACGCTCTCTTTGTCACCAATCCTCCCTGTGTGACACTAAATCCTCATAATGGAACCAAACAATACAAACCGTGGACCCACCAGCAAAGATATCCGTCTCCTCTTCAGAGTGGACTCCATTGGTCTTGGAGTTTACGGTGCTGGTGTTGCTGATGCTGGGTGCCGCGGCAACAGCTTCTTCGCTGAAGATATCAGCAGGTTCTGCGGGATTATTCTCTTGCAGAGGCCCAGCTAAGGTGATGCCATCACCAGGAGCAGCACCAGCAGCAGCAGCAGCTTTCGTTGTGGCAGGTTTGTCCTTCTGCTCTTTATGAATGGATTTCTTTGAGGTGGCACCCAGAGGCTCGCCGAACAGATCCTCGTCCGGTTCACCAAAGAGACTTTTCTGTGGCTGCTTGACGGATTTAGCCTGCAGCGGTTCTGAGAACAAGTCGCTCCCATCGTCCCCGAACAGGTCGACTGTGGCGCTGCTGGGTGTTTTGGCTTCAGCAGCAGGTGGAGCAGCAGGTGGAGCATCGCTAAGGAGGTCCACCAGAGGGTCGGTGCTAGCTGGCTGTGTGTTACCGGCAGACGCATCACCACCGAGGTCGATGACTGGAGCACTGGAAGCTTCCTGTTTCTCATCACCAGGGGCATCTGTGACAACGCCTGCCACTTCACTTTTACCCGCTGCTGCTTCAGCGATCACATCTGCTACCACCGCTTCCTCTTGTGGCGCCTCGGTTTCACTTCCCAATATGTCAACAAAATCATCCGAGGGCTCGTTCAGGGAGATGTCAGCTGTGTCTTGTGCCGCGGCCACGACCGTGTCGGCGATAGCTTCGGTCACGTTGTTCGTCAGGTCGACGAAATCATCCGAATGTTCGCTGACGACTTCACTTGCTGGTTTGCTTTCTGTTTGGCTGCTGATGGGCTCGATCAAGGGATCACTCATGATGTCAGAGGGAGGCGTCAGTAAGTCATCGCTGGATTGACTGGCAGATGGCAATGTGGAATCCATTTCAGTCAGTGAAGGTTCAGTCTGGAGAGACGAGGACAAGGGGAAACAGGTTACAATAATTAAACAGGGCTGCAACTGTCACAATCATGAAATTTTAGTTGATGATTAATTGCCATACAAATAATTGTGATAATGATTTAATTGTCTTTTTCTGATCATTTTATGCTACTATAAGCCTAATAGTTCAATAATACACATGATGATGTCATTAAAAAAGGACCCATCAAACCTCAAACGATGAAAATATGACATATCTGTTAGTTTAATCCAGCTGTTTTTACACAGATAAATGGAAACCATTTTAGCCATTATGCAAAATGATCAAATGATCGCGACCAGATGATTATGTAATAACTGTGACAGGCCTAGCTGACACTAATGATGATCTGGCAATTATTTCTTTGATTAATCACCTAGAAAGCAAAATGTTCAGTAAGCCTGATGTAATGCCTGCAATCAACTGAAATGTTTTTTTCATGATCAATTACTTCCTACTTTCCACAGTCTAAACACAATGAGTTGTAACCTCAGTACAGCAAAAGGATCTGATCTTCCAAAGTTTCCTCATATTGTAAAGGTCAACTACATCATATTGTCCATAAACCTTTACTACACTGTCCCTGCAGCATAAACCAAGTCTCTAGTATCTGTTTGCTGCTGACGCACATCAACTACAATGCCTCTAAAAATCTAACTGATCATAATCACATTATGACTGAAAGAATGTTTCATGGCTTTCTGATGGGTGTTGAGAGTTTGTCATGGAGGCAACAAACTGTACAAGTATTGTGAGCAACAGTAGATCCTGGAAGTGGTGATTGTGGCTGCCTGTTTCATGTCACTCTAGATTTACAAGAGCACTGCCTGGTGTCAGCTTTTTTCCCCTTTAACTCATTTATATGGTAATGTTCAACGAGATCCAGAGCCAAGCCTCCACATGACACTTTGAGAAACTCCAAAGAATGAAAAGTAGAAGAAAACATTTTTTTTACAGTCACTCCAGGCTACTGGATGAGCAACTAATAGCAATAATATTCACTTGTAATAGCAGATTGTAACTGGAAAAAGTAATGTATTGGTTGTATGTGTCAGAATAGTGTCATCAGAAAAATGCTTGAAGAAGCAATTTAATGCAACTTCTTATACAGTCAGCATGATCTGGTTGTCATGTTCAACAAACTGCAGAGATTTTATCGCAGGTTTTGGGTGCATTTCTCAGCAATGATGTTGAGCAACACTGAGTAAACAGATTGTTAACATAGAGCATGTGCGGGGGAAAATAATGGGTTTAAAGATCTGACCAGCTGAACCCACCGAAAACCAGTGCCTGCTCCACCTTCCAACATTCCTTCAGCTACAGGCTCTGTTAAATGCAACATCCACAACTGCTGACTATGGTTTTCCACACAGCAGTGAGTCCAGCTCTCAAAAAAAAAAAAAAAAAAAAATCAAAGACAGCAACTTTCCAATCTGTCCTCTGAACTTTGACTGTGGGAAAACATCCGGGTTCTGACCATGTGACCACAGCTGACTCACATGACAGGGGGGCTGCCTGAGCCAGCTTTAATCCTCATTCAAAAAGAGGTTGAATTTGAACCACAATTACACATGAAATGAAAAGAGAGCTTATTTCCTGCAGATTGCTAAGATTAGACGGCTTTACCTGCTGTATGCACAAGATATTTGCGCACATGCTACAGATTTTAGAAAAAGTCAAATATATTTTGCAAGACAGCATCCACATGCTATTAATCAAACAATATCACAGAGCAGGGCTGCAGATAAGGATACTTTTTATTATCATCAACTGATCTGCCGACTGTTTTCACTGTTAATCCTGAAACTGAAAATGGTGAAAAACACACAAAACCGCAATCAAAATCCATGTAAGACCAAGAGGAGCAACTAATTCAAGCAGCAAATGTTTTACAGCTCTATTAGTCCATCCATAATGCCCAGGGACAACCTGGCAGAGCTGAGGCTGAGTCTAAACAGCCCTGTTTCCAATGATGTGTTATTTGATTATATTTGCACAGGTTGTAAAGAACATGGTTCAAAAACAAGGTTCAGTTTACCATCATATATGGAAAGTAAAAGCATCAGATTGGTAATGGTAAGACTGCTTTAGACAAGACCTGCACCATGATAATCTACATACTTTCTCCTTTTTCTGTCAATCCTCTGATCACTACAGCCGAAATGACTGAGTCATCGAAACAGTTAATCGACTATTTAAAAAACAAAAACTGGTCATCGACTAATGCACAGACGGTTTCAGCTCCGGTGCCTTTCATCGTCGAGCAGATGAAATCACAGTCACAGAGTAGTTCAGAGTGAAAAACACACAGAAACACGTCAGACGTGGATTAAAAGCTCCACACAGCTCTGACAGTTAACGCTGCAGCGACTACTAAACGCGTAGCATCACTTCCACATGACATTTATGTAGGTTAACATTGTTTAATAAGTCTTTTCTATAGGGTAAAAAATAAAGCAAAGTCTTGGTGGAAAACCTCCCACAACTAAACGCAAACTTGCTCAAAGTGGCTCATTAGCTTTCTCCGCTGACGTTAGCTAACTGCTCTGGCAGTTAGTGGAAGTTAGCCAAACTGAGGCTAGTTAGCCACCGTGAAACCGACACCGGGACATACCGCGCTCATGAAGAGGTCTTCCCCGTCGTCTTCATCACTGTCTCGGCCTCCGACTTCTTCGGGGTCCAGCACATCTTGGTCCTCGGAGTCGGGGAACGGAGGAGGACTGCGCTCCGAGCTGGACGCCATCTTCAATCTTTTTTTAAAAACACACGGGAAGGTAACGTCAACCGCTCGCCGCCGCCAACACACACACGCACGCACAGACAGACACACACACGCAGACGGGCAGAACGGGGTAGTGAAGCCGAAGCGCGGGCTGCCACACGCCGAAGTAGTAGTTTACCTTAAGACAGGTCAAGTAAAGAGGAGAAGAGGCTGCAGAGCGAGGCTCAGGACGTGCAGACGCGCCGCTGTCTTGTTACTTCCTGGTCCTCCTCCTCCCTCTTGTCAGGTTAGCTTCAGTCGGCGGTAGCTAGCCGGGTCATGGGACAGATGCAGCGGTGCCAGCGGTAAATGAGCAGGGACCGGGCAGCGGTTGAAGTTAGCTAATCGTCACACGGCCCACGGTGACCATATTAGAGACATCCGTCCAGAGGACATGTCTCGTCACA
>OMNW01018479.1:3620-16234 GCA_900303245.1 Selene dorsalis | reverse complement strand
GGCCGCTGCTCCTGGCCGGGGATGACCTGGAGCCGGACGAGCCAGACCAGCCCGACTCTGAGGAAGGTAAAAGTTGTATCAGTGCATTACCACAGCCTTTACTGAGCTGCAAACACTACAGGGAGAAGTACTTGGATGTTTTACGTAACTAAAAATGCATTTGCAACAATGTATACAGACTTAATAATAAGTAAAAGCCCTGCATTTCAAATTCTACTGAAGAAATAGCACAAACGTTTCCAGCAAATTGTGCATTGAAGTATCAAAAGTTCAGTTTTTGTCTGGTGCATGATCACTGCTGCAAAGTCACTTCTCAGCTGCCATTGTTAGCCAGTGCACTGGTTGTTGGACAGACAGCCAGCTGAAGCAGGGAGCCCTCATATGTGTGAGTGAAATGTATATCCTAAAAGCCATAACTGTTATCTACAGAGACAGTTTCTCTAACGTGCACACACTGAGGGGAGTGGAGGTATGTTATCACTGCTTTGACCAGCATGATGTAGTCAGTAGTTATGTAGTAATAGTAGTTGTAGTAACAGCTCTCACCTGCCAGTGTCATCACCCTGTCAGCAGATTCAAATCAGTAACCAGTGACAATGTCTCAAGTGTGTTTTTGCTTGTGTGTTTTGCAGGTGATGTCATTTTTGACAGGAGCACATCACATGTCAGACATGAAGCTGGAGTGAATGCACAGAGGGGACTAACATATGAGGAAGCAGTGGAGGAAGCAGGTAAATCAACATTAAGATTCAGAGATATGGAAGGACATGAGCCAGTGGTGAGCAGAGAGAATAGGGGAGACCGGGACATCCTGTCTCACGAGTAAGATGTCACACATCCTGCACACCAGAGGGAGTTATGTAGAAAATCCAACAGTGTCACTCACTGCTCACTCTGCTCACTCTACTTACCTCTTTACATGCTTGATGAGTGAACTAAATCAGACTTTTAACTTTACAGTGATCTTGAAAAGCCTCTGTTTCTGTCATTTTCATTTAACATTCAAGGCGGTTGAAGTTTAGCAGTTCACCAGCCTCAGCACACAGTCGACGGGATCGAGGCGTGTCCTCTAATCCGTTTGTAACAGTTTGTAGCTACATCAAAGTAAAGGGTCAGTGTTGTTATTATACCAAGACATGGAAGTAAAAGTGAAAAGTGAAGTATTATAAATGTAGTTTGATATGTGTGTGTGTGACAGCGAGGCGTCAGTTAATCATACTGCAGCTAGATTATGTTACTGATGACTTTATGCTTTTATTTGACAACTTTCCTCTTTTTCTTCTCTGCTCTCAGGTTTTGGATTATTTCACTGGCTGCTCTTGGTGGTGTGTGGTTGGGCCAACGCCAGCGATGCTGTGGAGATTCTCTGTGTGTCTTTCCTGCTGCCGACGGCGCGCTGTGATCTGCTGCTGAGCTCCTCAGACATGGGCCTGCTGACTGCCAGCATCTTCCTAGGTGAATAACAAAAAAAGGTTATCTCACCTGAGCCGTTGCACTACACCTGTCAGTTCAATAACAGAATAACCAGCAGCAGCAGCATGTACGGACTGTGGCGCCTTTCTCATGCTTCCTCATCTTAAATCTGTCTTAGTAAATATAAACAACGTCAAGGCAGTGAAACATAAAGATACAGTTTAGAAGTTAGAATTGTGAAGTCTTTTTATGCAAGTTTAACACTTTAATGCAAGTAAACTTATATTTTATAATTATTTTACACAGAAATTCCTGGATTATACATCTTATTACATTTCATGACCTGCAGATGATCAACTGACTACTAACTGGAATAAACAACCAAACTAAAATCTGCAAAGACTGAAAGTATGAAATGCAACTTGAAAAACAGCTCAAACTAATAAACAGTCCCAGTATTCAAAATTCAAAAAGAAGTAAAGCAGCTATTTAATACATGTTATTGGGGATCAAGTGACACGATGAGTGTAAAGTAGTAAAGAATTAAAATGTAAGAAAACTACATCATCAGTGAAATGTGAATTTTATCAGTTAGAATATTCAACAGCTCTGATCCTCTGTCAGTCAGATTTGCCAGTTTTGTCTCTCTCATTGTTTTGTGTGTTCTGTGTTTTCTAGGCATGATGGTGGGCGGCTACATATGGGGGTACCTGGCCGACCGGAGGGGGCGCCGGAGTGTCCTGGTTGTGTCCCTGACAGTGAATGGGACGTTTGGAGGTCTGGCCAGCATCGCTCCAAAGTTCTGGCTCTTCCTGCTGCTGCGGTTCATCAGTGGCATCGGGTGAGCACATGATGTCACTGACAGTCTGTAGCTACAGTGGCCGTCCTGCAAACAACAGCTCATTTCACTCCTTCACTGAAAGAACAGAACTGAATCACAGAGGTTTGGGTGAATTTGGGCTGCAGCTAACAATGTTTTTCATTATTGATCAATTTCATAATTATCATCTTAATTAATAGTTCTATCAATTTACTAGAATCCATGATGCCTTCAAAGTTCTTGTTTTATCCAAACGACACAGGAAAACATCCATGTTTGACTCTTTTGCCTGAAACATTGAAATGTTTCATTCCCCATCAAAATAATTTCTTAATCTTAAAAGGTTTGATCAAACAGTGAAAAACACAACAAAACAAACAAATAAGGAGTCTGTATCTATTTATACTGCCTATGTTAGATCAACCAGTGCTCAGTAACTGTTCCTAGTGACAGAATATACCTCCAGAGTCAACCAGTTTTAGCTCAGTGGGATTTCAAACATAAAGGCTGAAGAGTAAATGTTGTGTTCCCCCTCTGCAGGGTCGGCGGGTCCATCCCTGTTATCTTCTCCTACTTCTCAGAGTTTATGCCCCGACTGAAGAGAGGGAGGATGATCAGCGCTCTGGCCACTTTCTGGATGGCAGGAAACATCCTGGCTGCAGGTAGGAGGAGACACACACTCCTCAAACTGTGTCAGTGTGTTGCAGGATACCTCACTTATCTAAGCTCTTCAGACACAATCATTGTTTTAGGTTCAAGGTTCAATGAACTTTATTGTTATTCCAATATGCACACATGAGTCAGTCTCGAGTCAGCTATACACACACGTCCTCCAGGAGAAAAGAGCAGAAAACTTTACTTTTTACTTTGGTTTGTTTGGATGTTTTGTATGTTTGACTTGTAAAGAACTTTTTTTTATTGAAAAGTAATAATTTCTACATGAATTGTACAAAACAGTTCATTCTGCCACCAATGATGTTTTGGAAAACCTCACTAAGTAAGCATGTAGTATGTGTGAGTGTGTAGAGTGTGATATATTATCATACTATGTTAAACTGATTTGCCTTTAGTCGACTAATCATTGAATCATGTTGTTTTTTCCCTCATTGATTCATGATCTCATTTGTATCTTTTTCTGCTCCAGAGAAAAGAGCTAAAACACCCAAATAAACTACTTTAATTCTTCAGTTGGCATAAGATAACAACAAGAGGACATTCTCCATCCATCCTTTTCCTTATGTCACTCATTAGGCTCACGTGCACGACATCACCATCTCTCTCTTGAAGACAGTGTAGTGATGATGAGTATGAGTTTATGCTGTGAATTAATGAGTGTGTATGGAGAATGAAAATGTGAAGTCCCATCATTGTGTGGCCATGATATGTGCATCAATGCTTGCTAGTTTGTGTGTGTGTGCGTATGTGTACAGGTACTGCATGATCAATAGTCTTGTAAATAAAACATTCGGCCCGAATTTCTTTGGAGGGAAACGATATGAAGTGAAGAGAGAGAGAGCACCCGGGTGCCAGCACTGTGGTGTTTGTATCAAAATAAGCTCAGAAAACTAAGAAATTCTATGTAAAATCAGCTGTTCAGCAGCAGTGAGCTCCCCTATATATTCAGAATGGTACGATCTTTTTTTCATAACCACATTTCGTGACGATTCCACAATGAGGTTGATAGCTGAATCAGACCTCTCCAAATCGAATCAGCGAATCGTTGACTATCCGGGGCCTCCCCTAAAAAGAAAAGTAATAAAGCAACAGTTTAGGTTTGATGAAGGGGAGAATGGACAGACTGAGGTGTGAATGGACAGGCTGGAGTGGCCTCTGCTCAGTGGTGAGTGACTGTTTGTGTCTCAGGTCTGGCCTGGCTGGTGATCCCCAGAACATGGGCTCACTTCTACCTGGGACCACTGGACTTCCAGAGCTGGAGACTGTTTGTGGTGCTCTGCTCCGTTCCCAGCATCACCTCAGCTCTCATTTTCAAGCTGTTCATGCCTGAGAGCCCCAAGTTCCTCATGGAGGTATCCACGATCCAGACGAATGTTTGTGTTGGCATGATGCTCTCTGTCCTTGTGTGTCTTTGAGATCTTTGTCCTGTCTCTGCTGCAGGCCGGTCGGGAAAAAGAGGCCATCCAAGTCTTCAGACTGATGTTTGATCTGAACATGAGGGGAAAAGGAAAGACTTTGCCAGTATGGAATATGAAATATTCCTTACATTTAGTGTTTGGTGCACAGATTCAACAGGTTGCTCTAATCTAAACCTTCTTTTGCAGAACTTTGGTCTGTGTCCGAGCTCCAAGCACAGAGGGGAACTGGAGGAGACCGGGACTTGGACTTCAAGCAGAGGGCAACTCAAAAGTATTTTAAAAAAGGTACGTAATATCACACACAGATGACTCACAGGTTGTCTTAGAAGAGTGCAAAAACACACTTTATTTCTCGCCTTAATTATTCAGCATTCAGTTCACACTCAATCTGAGCACCACTGGCTCTGTGGGACCTCATCTTCAAACTCAAAATGACTGCTGATATAACTCTTTCCTTCTTAGTCTCAGTCTCTTAATGTCTTTGGCTTCACCCGTAGAGCTTGATGCCCATTAAACAGATGTTTCACGGTCCTCTCAAATCCAGGAGCTTCCCCCTGCTCATCATCTTCTACTGCATCTCCTTCGGGTGAGGAACCCCAATCAGTCTGTCTGTTTGTGTGTCCCCATACAAACAGCGATGTCTGTAGTTGTGGAGGACTGTGTGAGGCTTGAAAACTGTTGGTTCAGAACTGATGTGATAAGTCCACCACAGGCAGCTCTGCAGCTTTGAGTGGCAGCAGGAGATAACAGCTGGAAATATCTTATCATCAACAACCAGAAATCAATTTTAACTGTTTGTTCAAGAAGGTGTTGATCTTTACCAACTTATCTTTGAGTCTTTTTAGCGAACTGTCACAAGAAACCCTACAACAGCAGCATCTCCAGTTTCATCTCTGGACTGCTGACTCACTGTTGTCAGGGAAACACTTTCTGTTTTGTGGATGCTGTAGCACCAGACATATATTACTGTCTCCTTAACACTTTTTAACCTGTATGTCTGTAGTTACTACGGACTGTGGATGTGGTTCCCGGAGCTGTTTGCAAGAATCGAGGATGGAGGTTCTCCCTGTGCCAACACGTCCCTCCCCTCACCACGTCACAACCAGAGCTGCTACCCTGTCAAGACAGCAGGTGTGTGTGTGTGTGTGTGTGTTTAGAACAATGACTTTTTCCTGCTGTCAGCTCTCGTCTCCCAGTCAGAAAACGCACAACAGAACATGAAACTCACATGTTGACAGAATTCAGGGTTGTTCAGTTTGAGCTCAGTCAAAGATCAGATTCCTCTCATTTGATTCTGTTAGCTATTACAGTGTTAATGGATTTTAAAATAATTGTCATACAGTGCAGCAAACAAACAAAAACAAAACTCTCAGAGTCCAGAGACAGTGTTGTGTTCACTTTAGTGCACTTGTAAATAGTTGCCATTGTAACTTAATGACCAACCTGCTCTACAGGCACAACATGATTCAAAATATATGAGGATTGAATAAAGAGGTCGTTTTTCTACTAGTTTCCACCGAGCTTTTCTTCATCATTCTCTATAATTCTCTCTATAATGGTTATTATATTAGTATTAGAATTACTGCTAATTTGGTACAGGTCACAGTAGAGCAGGCGCCCTATAAACAGAGGCTATAGTCCACGCTGCAGCGGCCCTGGGATCGATTCCACCTGGCAGCGTGTCATTCCCCCTCTCTCACATTCTCCCCATTTCCTGTCTCTCTCCAGCTGTCCTGTCAGAATAAAGGCATAAAAAGCCAAAAAAAATACTCAAGAAAAAAAAGAATTACTTATAATTTACAGATATTTCTAAAAATAATTCAACACTAACTCATAAAGTAAAAATCCGGTCACTGTGACCTCACATAACACATTTTTGCCCGTAACTCAACAATTCAAACACTAATTATAACACAGTTTAACTCAAATCTCACAGAAAGTCATGACGTTTTATATCCAAAAGGTCAAAGGTCAACTTCACTGTGACAACATAATGTTCTGTTAAATGACTTTTGGTCACTATAGAAGATTGTGACCATATTTCTACAACCTGTGTGTTTGACAGGTGTACATCCACCAGCAGGTCAGGTTCTGGTTTAATCCATCCCCTCTCTCCTTCTCCTCCTCTCCTCACAGTTTACTTTGAGGGCTTCACCATCGCTGTTTCAAACCTACCTGGGAACATCTTCACCATCCTGTGGATGGACAGCTCAGGAGGGAAGACTCTACTCTGTGAGTGTGTTTGTAGAATGAGTCATGTTGTGAGTCAGTGTCTGCCTTAAACAAACTTTTACAACAGCAGACTCAGTGTTCAGTTCCATGCTTTGAAAAACCTCCCTTCGTACATGTAACTCATATTACAGAACTTCTGGGTACACTCCTTTTACCTAACACCTGATCTGAACTCTTTAACCCCATATTCACTGTGTCTCCAGCTCTCAGCCTCATTGTGTCAAGTCTGAGCGTCTTCTTCATCTACATAGTCCAAACCAAAGTCCAGAGTCTGGTCCTGTCCTGTGTCTTCAGTGGAGTGTCCGTGATCGCCTGGAACTCCCTGGATGTGCTGGGGACAGAGTTTTACCCGACACAGCTACGGTACCTCCTCTTAAAACTTCACTTAAAAAAGTTAACAAGACTGAAAGCAAACAGACAGAAGAATGTGGGTCCACACTTCAAAAGGTCAGACCATAAGATTTCAAAGGGTTTTGGAGACTGAGACAGTCTCAGGGAATTTATTTACTTTTTTATTGTTCTCAAGGTTTCAGCCTTCAGACTTCTACTGACAACTTCTGATCATTTTCCACCATTTAGAAGGTGCTGATGGTTTATTTTGCTTTGTTTTCCTTTTCATTTTTCTCATCTATCACTTTCATCCTGCCAGAACAAGAAGCTTCTGCTACTCAGATTTGCAAAGCATTAAAAATGGGACAGAATCAATGCAGACGCTGACAGAAAGTAGAAACAGAAAGTAGAAATGTTTAAGTAGGTTTTCTCAGTTTCTCACATGTCATCTACTCTTTTTCTTTCTTTCTTTCTTTCTTTCTTTCATTCTTTCATTCTTTCTTTCTTTCTTTCTTTCTTTCTTTCTTTCTTTCTTTCTTTCTTTCTTTCTTTCTTTCTTTCTCTCAGGTCCTCTGCACTTGGTTTCTTCACAGGCGTGGGCCGTGTGGCAGCGATCATGGGTAATGTTGTCTTTGGGAAGCTGGTGGACACGAGCTGTGCTGTCCCGGTGCTGATGGTGTCTGCTCTGCTGCTGACTGGAGGACTGGTGGCTCTGCTGCTCCCACAGACCAAACAGACCGAGCTCACCTGATCACCCACGCCTCACATGGATAAATTATTAGCATACATCCTCTAACTGTCCTTCAGGAAGGAGACTGGAAGATTTCGTATCTGTATATATCTGTTTCTGCTCCCAGAGGATGTTTGGATGCTGTGCCTTGTGTCTCTATTGAAGGTGCCTCATTTAAAATGCCAACAAAAAGAGTAAGGAGAAGAAATGAAGTGAAACTACAGTCTGTGCTGAGAGCTTGTGAGGATTTAACTCATCAGATGTGGATCAGGCTTCAAGGACAGCTTTAAAAAAGTTGGTTTACAGACTTTATAGAAAGTCGCATCTGATTGGTCGGACTAGTTTAGACCTTGACCTGTCAAGTCTGTGAGGATGCTTCAGGCTTTAATGTGCAACCTTTGCTTAGTTGCTGTCAGTTCCCAGCACTCACCTGTACTTTAGAGTTTTCAGTGTAAAACACACTGGAAAGATTCCAGGTTAAGTTTTTAGTTAAAAGTTTTTTTTGTTCTTTTTGTTTCTATGCAAACACTAGATTGAGAATGATTTCACTTCAGAAGTGTCTAAAGTACCAAATCAGTCACTGGACCAAACCAGTTCATCATTAAAGTGCTAAACCAAAGATGTCTGTTCTCAGGATTAGAACATTAGGAAATGTTTTTATCAGCCTTATCATCCACTTTTATTCCCATCAGTGATTTTTCAAATTACTTTGCTACTACTGAATTTTTTTTTTTTTGTAGAAAATAAACTTACGTTTTGTTCATGTTTTTCCACTTCAGTGTCTGTTTTGATGTCAGATTGTCTCTGCATACACTTGTATTGTACACATCCTCTACTTCATTTCAAGTGCCAACAGTGTAAATTCTAGTAACCAGTTGAGGAGTCTGTCACATGATTAATATGAGTGAAGCAAAAACAACCAACTTACACTGACTCTGTTGAGCTTCTCTCTTGTTTTTGCTTGGTTGTGAAACAGTGGCTGACTTGACCTGCAGATCAGTGTGAGAGGATTAGAGAGTAATGTCTTTAACCATGACTGTGTTCTGTAAATTTTGAATCTAAAAGGAACTAACTAGCAGGTACAAGTAAAATATTTCCATTTGAAATGCAGTGTAACTACTGTGAGTTTACAGGATCATTAAATGGAAACACAGCGGTTGAGAAGATGTTTCCATCATTACTCAGACCACCGCTTCTCTGATCTCTATATGTTTTACTGTAGGGACAAAACACACAAGCGTTGAATCAGTATTTCTTTATTTGTATAATAAATAAACTTGTAATACTTCAGAACCACATTTCACAACCACACACAGGGTTTGATAAACTGTACTCTGGATATTTGGAAGCCAATGCAGATAAAACAAAAGGCCAAACATGAGTTACGATCTGGAGAACAGTTCAACATCATCCAGCTGTTCTAACATTGCATTTCTACAGTAACATTTCTTGTATCCTACATTCTTCATAATGACTGAGCTGCTGTGACTGGAGACGTCAGGTCTGAGTGGGTTCAATGTAAACAGGACAACAAGTAGGAAAAAGAAAAAACATCCTGATCAACTCTCTGACAAAGCTTCATGTTTGACTGGACTGCAAACCAACGATAAAGAGACAATAAATAAAAACACAGAATGTGTTAAAGATAAGGAAATGTACACACACATGATCCATGAGGAAAAAAAGCAACATGACCTTTGACCTGATATCAAAATGTAAATAAAAGGCATGAAAACGGTGTCACCAGACAGATGAGTTCGAGGTAACACCTCACCTCACCTCAAAATATTCGATGTTAATGGTGTTAAAGTATTTTTACTGATCCTGAAAACTGTTGATGATGGACTGTGTCATAGTAATGCTATTTTATTGAAGAAATGGACTAAACAGAGGTTATCAAGTAGCTACAGTGAGCATGTCTACAGCAGGGAGTTCGGCAAGAAGGCAAATCAGTGTATTTCAGACACAAAAAAGTCAAATTATTCCATTAAAATTCTTAAAGCTTATCCTTATGGTGAATTTGGTAGAGTTGAAACAATTAGTCAATCGACAGAAAATCAATTAGCAGCTATTTTAAGAGTCAAGCAGCAGTAAAGCAAAAATACAAAAAAAGAGAAAGGAATCATCTGGTTCAGCTTCAGTTTCTGCGATAAACAGTGAAACTGAGATGGACAGTATTCGGCCCAAATGATACATATTTATAAAAGAGAAAATAAAGGCTAATTGAAACCTTGCAATTTAGAGACTTGACAAATAAATGACTTTCAGTTATCTTTAAGGTTTACTGTAGTTAGGTGTAATCTACTAGTCTACTGTAAGATTCTCAGATCTGTGAGAAGCTGACAAAGAGCCTGTTCCTCCGTTGTGTAGCAGCCACACTGTATGTTGACTGATGATTAGCATTATAATGTGCTTCATGATGATTTCAAATTAAGTGTTAAATGAGGAATTTTTTGGAAAACATCTAGTTAATATTTGCCAGGTCAATATTCAGTATCATCACACCCACAAACACACACACACTCACGCACACACACGCACACACACACACACACCACACCTTACAGTAGTACTGTATTACATGTTGCGATAACATTTATACATCTTCAGGTTTTCTACACGCCCCGCTTACTGTAATGAACATGAGCACTATGACAGCTGCTGTGGGCAGATGTTTCAATCACAGAGTGAATGTCCAGGAGTGTTGAGTTACAGATCAACAACTCCACTGTGGCTGGATGGATCTGTAGGGAGCTGCTGTCTCCTGGAGCCTTCGTGCTACATTCAAGTCAGGAATCCAAATAACTGTATGAATATTGATGAACAGATCGTACAGACTGCGTGTTATTCCTGTTGCTGGGGGATTTAGACCTACACTACATGTTCTACTACCTAGAATATCTACATCTTTAAGTAGCTGCTACCTACAAGCAGCAAATTAAAAATGGTGTGTTAGGTTTCTGTGTCCGCTTGTCAAAGAATAACAAAAAACATACTTTTTTATTTCTAAATAATCTCTGGAGAGGGAAACCTGAAATTTATGGGTGAAACCTGATCATTTTTTAAAAAATTATTTCCTCTGAGTTGGACATGATCTGATAATTCAGCTGTAGTTTACTGCTTTGTTTTAATCTGTATATCCTGAGATGATGCCACCGTCATCTGATCTTTGCTCTGCATTTCAACACGTTACTTCACGTCATGGTCTCCTCAGCAGCTCGAGTTCACACAGATGTTCTCATGTCACAGTATCTAGGTATGGACATGTCAGTTGGTTGTACGCTGGATGTGAATTTCACCACCCTTCAACCACCTGTTCACACATCTCAGGTCTTCTGACTGCCCCCAGAGATGGATCATAGAGAGGCAGCATTCACTTCTTATGCACCACATATGATTCAAGGCTTACAACTTAACATCAGGGACATCCAGTATCATGGTATCCTTCCTTATCCTTATTACTACAACTACATGGCCTTCTATCTGTCTGTATGCTCTCTGTTTTTATACAACGACTGAGCTGTTGTTGAGAGATGCTTCACAAATAAACTGACATAAATTCAGTCTGTGACTCCAGCTGCTGAGGAAGATCATGAGATGCAGCTGAAAGCTTGCAAAACATAAAGTAAGTGAACTTTGTCCTCAAACTGCTGTTTCCAAGGCTAAAACATAACTCATCAGCCTGTACACATACTGTATATTCATTATAGTATAGTTCTTTTCATCTAAAGTGGATTTTAATTTAGGCTAAAGTTAACTAAAGGAGTCCTGAAGGAGGGAGACTGTTGCAAAGTCAATTTTTGTGGATAATGAAACTGAGAGAGAAAGAGAGAGAGAGAGAGAGAGAGAGAGAGTCTCTAGAAAAGAGCGAGGTCAGGTCATATCAGTCAGGTCTGATTGTCATGAATGCCTCATACAGCCTTCAGCATACAGTCGTTTCTAAAAGTAGAGGAGGGAGCTCTTCATCCAAGCAATATACCAGAGCTAAACATTCTGGGGGTGTCCTGACCCAGCTGGCAGGAGAACAGAGGAGATGCTACACATGTGACGAATGCTGGACAATATGTGAGAGGTGGGTGGAGCGAAGGGGGCAAAGGGCAAAAGGGCAAAGGTCGAGCACGGACACACACCGGTCACTGCGTCAAAGCCAGGAGGATGTCTTTCACCAGCATGGTGCCGATCACCATCTTCTCGCAGTTGACCGTCAGCTGGGCGGCTCCTTCCTCCTTGGTCGCCACGGTGACCAACACCAAGCTGCCGCTGGTTACCGTCCTGCCGGCGAACCTGTGGACAGGATGATCAGGAAGAGGAGGAGGAACAGGAGGACTGAGGTCAAAGCAGCAAAGATCAGAAATAAAGACGGAGCCGCAGAATAAAGGAGGGAGACACACACGTCAGTGAGTGACAACATGAACAACAACCACACTGCTCAGGGTGGGTCATCAGTCCTGTCAACCACAAAGTCATTTGTTTTGATCAGTGTAAACAGTAAGTCACACAACTTGTTCATTTGCAGGCAATGGCAAGGCAAGGCAATTTTATTTGTATAGCCCGTTTTTACATACAGTTTGTCTCAAAGGGCTTTACACAGCATCATTACAACATCCTCTGCCCTTAGACCCTCACATCCACTGAGGAAAAACTCCCAAGAAAAAACAGGAGAAACTTTAGGGCAGGGATGTCAAACCTATTCCACAAAGGGCCGTGTGGCTGCAGGTTTTTGTTCCAACCAACCAAGAGCACACAGTTTGACCAATCAACTGTCTGAAGACTGAGATCAGTTGATTAAATGAGTCAGGTCTGGTGTGCTGCTGCTTGGTTGGAACAAAAACCTGCAGCCACACCAGCCCTTTGTGGAATGAGTTTGACATCCCTGCCTCAGGGTGAGCAACAGAGGAGGGATCCCTCACCCAGGACGGGCAAGTGCACAAGTTGTGTTTTCTGTGTGCTTCTCCATGTGTGGAGCAATTGCAGTGATGAGCCACATGAGGGCAGT
>OMNW01018478.1:20168-35954 GCA_900303245.1 Selene dorsalis | reverse complement strand
CAGTGTGACTGTCGGTGAATTAGTCACCGAGTCGTTCCTGTTGTAATTGTTCATTTTACACTCGGCTACTGTGTGTTTAACCGAGTTGTAGATTTAAACTGGGTGTAAAATTATGTCGTTATAAGACACATTTACACATGTTGTTCACAGAGAGGTGCAACACAGTCTGCCTCAGTCACTTCCTGGTGAATTTCTTTTTAATCCTACTTTTTTTTTTTCATTTTATTTAGATTTTTTTTTCCTACGTGCACTTGTTGTTGGTGTTAATATGGAAGTGACACATACACAAGGTTACACACCTGTGCAAGTCTTTGTAAACGCATCGTTGTCAGTGGGTTTATGTGTTTCATAAAGTCAAACTAACCACTCTGCATGTTTTGTGTCTGCAGTATTTTGTCGTCAGTGGGGTCTCAGCTCGACCTGAGGACGCTGCGAGCCGTCAGAGTGCTGCGGCCGCTCAAACTGGTGTCTGGGATTCCCAGTAAGTGAAATGAAGACTCCTTCCTTCGAGCTTCCATTGCAAACTGCATCGCATTTTACATTCAGCAACTCCAGCTGTTTTCAAAATCACACACATCTGTGCCAAACGAATACAAACCAGCTGCCAACCGATAAGGAGCTAGTTACTGCACCGTGCACTGTCTGAGAGTGGTTTGTGTTGTGCACTGTGTCCTCCAGGCCTGCAGGTGGTGCTCAAGTCCATTATGAAGGCCATGATCCCCCTGCTGCAGATCGGCCTGCTGTTGTTCGTGGCCATCCTCATGTTCGCCATCATCGGCCTGGAGTTCTACATGGGCAAATTCCACACCACCTGCTACGACGAGGTCACAGGTGAGGACGGAGAAATGGCCGATGTGTTGATACCAAGTCACACGGGCCTGGAGGTTTAAGTCTTTAGACTAGAGCTCGTATTCCTTGATGCTTTATCATGGTTCCAGGTTTACTTGATACTGGAAGTCCAAAGATGGTGATGGGAGATGATGATGGTGGCTGTAGGTGTAAATAATATCATGAATGAATGAATGAATGAATGAATGGTGTGACATTGTTGTCTCTCTCTCTCTCTCTCTGAGCAGGAGAGATAGTGGATGAAGTGCCATGTGGGACAGAGTTGCCGTCCCGGTTGTGTCCTAATGGCACAGAGTGTAAAGGCGGCTGGCTGGGACCCAACTACGGCATCACCCAGTTCGACAACATCCTGTTCGCCGTGCTCACCGTCTTCCAGTGCATCACCATGGAGGGGTGGACAGACATGCTCTACTATGTGAGTCCGACCTGAGCTCACCTTCATTCTCACATGTCAACAATGACTGATAGATTCAACTCCATTCACATGTTCAGTTCTTTTTTTTTTTTCAATACGTTCCTGTGAGCTGTTATTTTTCAAAATTATTGCCACAGCTCATATAAAACCACAGACAGCAAATATTTGTGTGTTATTTAAAAAAAAATTTAAAAGGCCTGGTTGGTTCGGGCATGAAGAAATACAATAAAAGAAAGCCATCATTTCTTTCATCGTCTAGTTTGACAGTCAGCACAACTGAAAAAAAAGAACATATATGTATATATCTACATATATCTGCCCGTGTGGAGGAATATTGAGTGAGTTGGTCAGTTCCAGATAAACGGGGGTGAGTAAAAGTAACGCAACAGTAACTTTTCCTGGTAATAAGTTACTTTTATAATGTATTAATTCAATTACTTACTCAGTTACTTTTGGAGGAGAGCAACAAGTAACTATAACTAATTACTTTTTCAAAGTAGCATGCCCCCAACACTGCTCACTTGTATGTATGTATTTGAGTAGCTATACAATATATAGTATAGCTACTCATATATATAACTATGTTTTTAGTTACAGCCTCCATACAGACGCTCATTATGTCCTGTGTCTTTTAGCACACACTCTGGCTTGTGGGTGTTGGAGGCTGGTGATTGGCTTCAGTTTCATTCAGCTTGAATGAGACATAAAGTAGTTTGAGAATCAAAACCTCATTTATTTGTCCAAAAGCCATTTTCCATCCCTCTCTCTCTCTCTCTCTCTCTCTCTCTCTTTATCATCCTCCGTTTCACTTCCTTTATCCGTCCTCTCATCTGTCTTTTTTCCTGCCTTCGGAGGAGTCGTTCTCCTTCTCTCTCTCCCTCTCTTTCCGCCTCCTTCTCTTCCACTCTCTATTCTGGTCCGTCTCGCTCTATATTTAACATCTTTCCTGATGGATGGAGGCTGACTTCCACACTCTCACAGGCAGTCAGGAGGAAACCAATGAAAGTTTAATAGAGAACGGGGCTGCTCGCACTGTACCCTGCAGTATAAAACCCAACACACGCATGTAGCAGCAGCAGATAATAATCAGCTGATTGATCCATTAGAGCATCACACGGGTCAAAGAAACACAATATCCTGCAGTAACCTGATTTCTCTGATTGTCAGCTGGGTTTGTTTAGTGAAACGAGGAGGTGACAGAGTGTCAGACAGTTTCGCTGCACACCACACCCCTCACTGCAATGGATGTGTGTGAAAGCAGAAGTAACTGTAACATAACCTCCTGCATGTGTGTGTATGTGTGTGTGTCTCTCCATGTTCCTGTTTCTGCAACATCTCCGCATCCAGGTCAGGCTATAAGTTAGAAAATGGGTCACTTCTGAGCCAGCATTACTCATGCCTGAGCTCTCCTTGTGTCCTGTGCAGCACGGAAAAGAAAGTTGCTAACGTCCAATGGTCCGTCTTTGTGCCTTTGGTTAGTTTGAAGTGTCATGAAGTTCACCTGGTCGCAACGAAACTGGAGCTGCACCACACAGTTGAAATGAAAGAAGACGTGTGATCTCCAACATGTGAAAATAATATTATAAAAGAAAAAAGGCAAACAAATAGTTAAGACAAAATAAAACAAAAAAACTAAACAAACAACGTCCTTATATTTAATATTAATATTTTATTGAACCAAATTAATTAATGCATGAGATTTGGGAATCAGTAAATGAGCAGTGTATGAGTGAAGTATGTGAGTGGTTCTCAGTGGGTCAGAAAGTCTGAGGCAAACGGAGGAGGAAGGGCTTGATCAGGTATATGTAGGTTTGGCTAAGGTGTCGTTGATGTGTTTCAAACGTCAAACGTTTTTTGACCAGAGGAAAACTTCACAACTTGAAGTTCACGGTGTCAGTGACGATGTGGCTGAGGAAGTGTCTGTGAGAGATCAAACATCTGAGTGAGCACGGCTGAGAGTCAGAGAAAAAGTTGAATGAAAAGTGTTAAATGTAGTTGGTAATTAATGAGTGTGTAATAATACGTGTGTGTGTGTGTTTCCCTGCAGAGTAACGATGTGGAGGGCAGCGCCTGGAACTGGATGTACTACATCCCCCTCATCATCATCGGCTCCTTCTTCATGCTCAACCTGGTGCTGGGTGTACTCTCAGGGTACGGCGCTCTGATTAACTTTTACCTGATGTGCTGCTGTGTGCTTTGTTCAATCTATATTTTTAAGTTTGACTTCATCGTGTTTCCAACAGTGAATTTGCCAAAGAGAGGGAGCGAGTGGAGAACAGGAGCGAGTTCCTGAAGCTGAGGCGACAGCAGCAGATTGAGAGGGAGCTCAACGGATACCTGGAGTGGATCTGCAAAGCAGGTCAGTGTACACACACACACACACACTGACAAACACACTCTGTCTGACACACACACACACACACACAGACCAAATCATCCATATCCTCACAGGACGCTAACGTGTCATCTTTTTTGCTTCATTAATACAGAGGAGGTGATTCTGGCCGAGGAGGACGGCACAGGAAACTTTGATGGTAACTGAACTCATTTCTCTTTTACCCACAGAATAAACTGACCACTGCAATATACAACTGTAGTATATAACTGTAGTATAAAGTACATAAGTATACAGTAAACATATAGTAATGTACTTCAGGATAATATTATTTTCTGGAAACAAATGACTCTTTATCCACAACACTGCATTTCTGTAGTACGTACTTCTATTTCTTCTATCAAAGCTGTGTCAGATGAAGCTTCTTCTCCAAACCTCAGCTTCAAGTCTTTGTTTGAAATTATAGAAATAAATAGTTCAAATCAAGACTTTTAGAAAATATTAAAACTATTTACCATGAAAAAAGTAATCACTTCACATCATGTTGATTAAATGTGTTGTTTTGTCCGTTTCTATCAACTTTAATTCATATTATTACAAGTTTTTTATTCTTCAGGTCGGGTTCAGTCAGTTGTTTCAGAGACATAAGTTTCAGTGAAATAACATGACATGGGGTCATATTTGAGCAGCACGATCTCAACTGTGGAGCTGTGCACTGTGTTCACACCTGGAAATATAAAATATGAAGACACAGAGAATGAGTTTGAACATCTTCTGATTTATTTCCTCCTTTTAATGAGAATAAATCCAGAATAAAGACGAATATCAGACACCGATAGAGGACCGATAAATGCATGATGAGGCGCAGAAAAATATGAAATCAAATGCAGCATTGTCGAGATAAATGTGTAAATAAATGTGGTGACAGACTCCGTGGGATGAGGAGTAACATTTTAAAGACAGACAGATGCAGATGAGACGATTCTCACCTTTTTTTTTTTTTTCTTATTGTTGCTAGGATCGAGACGACGGCCGACCATCAAAACCAAAAACAACAAGACGGAGCTGCTGAACCCTGAGGAAGGAGAGGACAACATGGGAGACGCAGTCGGTAAGAAACAAACACACAGACACAGACGCCAGGCTGGAAACTCAGCTCGATGCTTATGTCTGAGTATTTCAGTTTAGTTTTAGTAGCTGTTGCCAGGGTAACCAGACCTCGCCGTCTCCTCCTCCTCCTCCGCAGGTTTTGCCCGCTCCAGTATAAAGAGCGGTAAGGACGGCTCCAACTACAGTAAGAAGGAGCGACGCATGCGGTTCTTCATCCGCAAGATAGTGAAGACGCAGGCTTTCTATTGGACGGTGCTCTGCCTGGTCGGCCTTAACACGATCTGTGTGGCTGCGGTGCACTACAACCAGCCAGAGCTCCTCTCTGACTTCCTCTGTGAGTCGACACACACACACACACACACACACACACATACACCTCTCCCTGAAGCTGAATCATCGTTTTTGCACTTCATATGTACAGCTTCCTCCTACACGTGCAAACAACACATTTAGAGTCTGAACTCCTGTAAATAGCAGGAACACATCCAGCCCGTCACCAACCCGACTTCCGTTCCTGCATCTTATAGGACCAGTTATAAATATGGAGGCAGCTTCACCACCCAGACAAATACACTGAGAAGGTGTTTTTTTTTTTTTTTTTTAACTGTCGTCCTTGATTACAAAGAAAACCCTGAGAGTGGAGTCGTTTTACGAATATAAGCACAGAAAGGTCTTTATTCAAGTTTTTGGACGCTGCACACACACACACACCTCGGTGGAGTCAGCTCGTTTGTCCCTGGCCTGTGTCCAGTGTCATTAGCATATGAAGCTGTAGCTCCTGATGGAGTTCATTCATCACCAGACTGTCATACACCGCTGGGCCCGCACCGCTGTCAACTCCACTCATTTAACTCCCTCTCTCTCTCTCTCTCTCTCTTGTTTTTTCCTCACTCACCCTTTCTCTTTTTATCTGATCTTCTTCTTCTTCTTTTCTGCCTCACTCTCTTTTTTCCCTCTTTGCTCCTGTCTTTATTCCCACTGACTCCACCTCTCTCCTTCATCCTTGCCTTTCTTTTCCCATAATCCCATGTCCCCTCCTTCCTCTCTTCTCTTCTCTCCTTTCCTTTCCTTTCCTTTCCTTTCCTTTCCTTTCCTTTCCTTCCCTTTCCTTTCCTTCCTTCCTCTCTCTGTGTCCTTCCTCCCTCCAGTCTATGCAGAGTTTATCTTCCTCGGTTTGTTCATGTCTGAGATGCTGATCAAGATGTATGGTCTGGGCATCCAGCCCTACTTCCACTCCTCATTCAACTGCTTCGACTGTGTGGTGAGTGCACACGCACACACACACACACATTCCTGTATGGGCATCATAGTGAGCTCCAGGTAAGTGTGCAGATGAAGTGAGGACCACCCTTTCTGCTACACTTAGAGAGAAGTACTTGTAACTTTCCCCACTAGATGACCCTGATTCAATGTCCCACCTCAGATTCTTTAAGAAACAAAGTGAAACAATCAGCATTAAAACACACGACTAGTGAAGTGAGGACTTTTTCATGGGCGCCATTTTAGATTAATGTGTAGCTAGACTATTTGACTTATGTCACTTTTCAAGTCTTTGAAAAGTGAAATTTTATTTTGAGGCTCATAAAAAGTGGAATACTTACAAAATAATGTTGATTGAAAGTTGTCAGACAACTGCACAGAAGCACATATGTACTTATGAACTATACTTCACTACTACACATGTCAAGGCTGAGCTGAAGGCACAGAGGGCACTCGCAATATTCTCTACTTTCCCCTAGGATCGGGATCGCGAACCGGGAGTGGTACCGGAACCGGAACCCGAACCGGATCCGGGATCCGGACTGGGCCCAGAACAGGGACCGGGATCTGGAACCGGGAGTAGGACCGGAACCGGAATCGGGAACCGGGAGTAGGACCGGGACCGGAACCGAACCGAGAGTAGGACCGGAACCGGAACCCGAACCGGAACCGGGACCGGGACCGGCATCGGGAACCGGGAGTAGGACCGGAACCCGAACCGGAATCGGGAGTAGGACCGGAACCCGATCCGGAACCGGAATCGGGAACCGGGAGTAGGACCGGAACCGGAACCTGAACCCGAACCGGCACCGGGATCGGGATCGAGACCGGGATCGGGAGTGGGATCGGGACCGGGACCGGGATCAGGATCGGGATCGGGACCGGGACCGGGACCGGGATCAGATCCGGGATCTGGACTGGGCTTAAAATGCATAAAAACAGCCTCTAGAACCCATTACAATGAAAATATGGTGAGGACCGGCCTAAATGTCCTCACTTTACAAAATGGTCCTCACTCCAAAGGTTTAAAATTCACACTTGTCCTCACAATGATAGGAGTACAAACACACACACACATACACACTGAGACACACTGCTGATGAGCAATGTGTCTTGGCAGGGGAGAGGTGATCCAAGCATCACATTTGTCATCAAAGTGCAAGAATCTGTTGCCTGGGCATTAGTGTCCCTGGGGAGGGTGTTGACAACCAATCAAAAGGCCAGGGGTTCACTGACAGGTCAGGAGGCAGCCTGCTGATAAAAAGGGTGAATTAATATGTCTAATTAAAATGTTTGGACTTTAATAACTCTTATTTAACAAGACAAGATGATTAGGATGTCATCCTTTCTGACAACAGCAGCCCAGGGCTGTGTTTCTGGCAGAGAGAGGAGCACAGCAAAGCACTCTCATACCTACAGACTTCCTACATTGTAAAAATGTGGCAGCCTTGGCTTCAGTCTTGTCTTGGATGCATCTCTGAGGGGATGGATTGCCTCCCTTTGATAATTTGACCTCTGCATATACATGAGATGATCTATCTGATTCATATCCAAACTTGAAGAGAAGAAAGTATAAATGTCAGTCACACCTCTCCTCACTGTCAGATCTCTTCTGTTGTAATAGCGCACCTTTGAAAGAACTTGAAGTACACTGTGCTCGATTATTATTTCTGAATAATAGTTTGCACGGATTCATAAGACAGGATTTTAGAGTTGAATATGGTGTTTTAAAGAATTTTGTGGTCTTACTCACCTGTTAACAGTCATTTTTGCATCTGCAGTGTTGATATTTAGTTGCTTCAGGAGTGATGAAATGACATGCAAATGAAAATTAGTTTAGTTATGCACTTGCAGGTGAAATGTATGATCAAAACTGAAGCAAAAGACTAAATCTCCCACACTGCAACTGGTAAGTAGATCCTCGGACCCGTAAATGCATTACCTTCAGATTATAACTGGAAATTAATGATATCATGGTAACATCATTGGTGTTATCTTTTCAGACTTGAAAGGGAAACAGTGCTATCAATATTGTCTTGAATGAAGGGTACATTAAATTCAACTTGATGTCAGCCAGCCTATCTCTGTGTATATCCATGAATATGCGCAAGTGTGTGCACATATGTGGCCACTAGATGGAAGAATGCAGCCTTCCTACATCAGAGAAGCGCTTCCTGTTGTGTATGTGGTAGTTTGTGTCCTGCAGGATTCATCATTGCTGTCACTCCACCAATGCTTGGCCTGTGATGTCCCAGAAAGAACTGAAGAATGAAGAGACAAAAAAACTGCACAACTCAGAAGCAAAAGACAAATATCGCGCTCCACATCCAGCTCATTTTTTATTCTGTCTTGCCTTTTCTTTTTCGTCACTCTCCCTCAACCTGTCTCTCTGCTCTTAGCCTCGTTCCCTCTCTGACGTACATACACACATGAGAGATGGAGAAAGAGGGAGGACATTCATTACCAAGGGTGAAAATACATGGCACACATTCAAACCTCCATTGGTAAAATCCTCTTCAGAAGTCAGTGATCTCAACACCTGCCCATGGCTGATATGACTCTGTGTATGTGTGTGTTGCCTGGGCCTTTGAGAGGAGTACTCTCAGTGATGGCTTATGGAGAGACAGAATGAGGACGTCACAGATGAGTGAATTTGCTCGAGCTGACAGGTATACACACACACATGCACAGACACAGAGGCATAGAACTGAACCTACCAAACAAACCTATGGGAAGTTTGCGTTAGTGTAGCTCCGTGGGAGCCACTGCTGCAGCAGCAGCACTATCACACATGAATAACCAAGGCTGCTGCTCTGTAGCATTGACTATTCAATACCTGTCATGGTGTTGTATGGCGCGCGCATGTGTGTGTGCATGAGGCAGAGAACCATTCATAGTCGCATGTGTTCATGTCAATCACAGTCCAACTGAAATAGGGTGGAAAGTGAGCATACAGTAGGAAAGAGAAGAAGCTGTGCAACAAGCAGACGGATTAGAAAGAATGTGATGGTTTATTGATCACCACAGGTTTACGCCTTTTGCTCTTGTTCTCCCCCACCAGCAGGCTGAGGTCAATTTCAATTAGGAAATTGTAAACCTGAAAAAAAAGTAAGAAAGTTAGCGTGCGGGAAGTTTTCCTGTTGCCTCAAAATTGGGTGCATTCCAGGAAAACATCATTTCAACGGCACCGCAAACACATTTAAGTGCAAAACTCATCTCTGCATATTTTTGTCACTGATGAATTCTGTTCAGCATGACGAAAGATGTCATTGTCGTGTTGTGTTCTGCTGATTAGATCAAATTCAAAAATTCAGTGTTTGTGTCACAGTATCCAGAACATATCCAGGAACCCCCCCCGTTTCACTTTTTTCTGTCACAGAAAACTGCATTTTTAAAATGTGTTTGCTAATTTATGAAAAAGGAAAATCTGAAATATCACATTGACATAAGTATTCAGAGCCTTTACTCAGTGCTTAGTTGGAGCGCGGTGATTACAGCCTCAAGTCTTCTTGACGCGATAAGCTTCACACACCTGGATTTGGGGATTTTCTGCCATTCTTCTCTGCAGATCCTCTTGAGCTCTGTCAGGTTGGATGAGGACCATTGATCTGCAGCCATTTTTCAGGTCTCTACAGACCACTGTCACCATGTTTCACCACAGGGATGGAAGAGGGTAGGTGATGAGCGGTGCCTTGTTTCCTCCAGACATGACACCTAGAACTGAACCCAGTCAGGTCGGTCTTGGTTTCACCTGCCCAGAGTCTTGTTTCTCACAGTCTAAGACTCCATCAGGTGCTTTCTTTCTTGCAAAGTCCAAGCAGCTTTCATGTCTCCTTCACTAAGAAGAGTCTTCTGTCTGGACACTAAAATGGTGGAGAGCTGCAGTGACGGTTGTCCCTCTGAAAGTGCTACAAGATCACTGGAGCTGAGCCAGAATGACCATCACTTCTCTGTCCAGTACCACCTTCCTTTAAATATGTATCTATATAAATGTATAGACTAATCAGCTTCAACAATGAAACTGGTTTTAACGTTATGTCTGATTAATCTATTTTTATTTTGTCTTTTCGTGCTGTTGAAAAAAATTTGAAACTACTAATTAAGTTTCAAATCAAATTACTAATGAGCCAGAGTAAACTCAAACAGGTCACACATACCCAATGAATGTTATCTGTGTATATGCATGTGATAACAGGCTGATGTTACAGTAGTATTCAGCTTAAAGCACTGCTACAACAGCCCTGAGCTGCTAACACTAATGTCCACACTTCAAATCACAACAGATCATCTCTGTGACTTCTCTCATTTTCTCCTACCAGACTCTTCATTAATGCACCACAACAGAGGTGCTGGTCAAGTTTAGCATAATTTTAGAGTGTTTGACATACAGCAGCCTATTTTTTCCTGCTTTTACTGGCAGCCATTGGTTTACATTAACTTTATTAATGTAGCCAATTAGCAAAACAATTAGCAGACTAATGAAATTTGCTGTAGTTGAATAATCTATCAACACAAACAACAAGTCTGAGGTAATTTTGTTCAATGTCACATCGAGTGGAGATAGACTTGAGAAATAAATGTAGAATATGATGGAAATTAACTCAGAAATGTAATATGAAATACAATTGATAGGGAGGATATGCAGGATCAAAATTGATTGCTTCAATCTGTCCATAAACACAATATACAACAAAAACAAATAAAAAAATTGAACTATCAACACGTAGCACAACTGCACGTTTAACATCGGACGTCTTCAGTTACTGTGATATGACAAAATCATAATTCTCACGCCCACTAAACGTTTTCTGAAGCTTTTCCATCACTGGTGCTTGCTGTCTGTCTCTAGCTGTGTTAATCAGCACCGCTCAGTCTTACTACTCTCTGAAGAAATGATTATGAATCAAACTGAAACATGCTGCCAGTTCCTGCAGGTGTGAATGACCCATGATAACACTCACATCAAACAGTAGTGAACATCTCGCCGTGGGGAGGCTACCTGCCATATTTTTCTTCCCCCTCTTGCTTAGCCAGGAGATGAAGCGGAAGGGAAATGAGAAATGAGATGTACGTGTACTTGATTCAAATAAGTGGGGATTTGGGCCGACTGCTCTAGAGTCATGTTTTTTTTTTTTTTGCAAAAGCTATTTTTCGCCTCTCTCCTCTTCTACCACACCTTATCTCCTCAATCATTTTATCTCAGTCCTCTGTAATGTAGTTGCCTCCATATTTCACACTGCATCCTCACCATACTTCTTGTTGCAGCTTCTCAGTTCTGCCTCTATGGAAAAAAAAATTCTTTGATAAATCACAAACCTAAAATGCCCAGTTGGTTTGATGCTAATGTTGCTGGTCGACGTGTGAAAAGGCTAATATGTTAACAAAAGCAAGATTAGCCTGAAAGCTAGACCCATGTGGCCAAAATGAGAAAACCAACTGGATTACAATAAGTAAAGCCATCTTTTATCAACGATGTGTCTTTGATTTTCACATGTATTCACCAGGTGCTGTCTATATGCAAATTACTGAGAGTTCTTAGGTTGCCCAGAACTTTAAAAAACCACAACATCCGAGATTTTCCCACAACAGAGCTCCCATTTTTGCTGCCAGCTGTTGCAGCCCCAGTTGATAGACTGTTCTTAACAAACACAAAATAAAGATTCACATTTTTTTCAATGTCACTTATTCATTTCACTTTTCCATTATTCTTTTATGAGTCTAAAGATTTTACCTTAAGTTTTTTCAGTTTTGCCAGACATCATTTCTAAGACCTTCTGCTGTGGCTCATATTGTGGTTATTACACCTGTAATTTCCAATATCTCCGTTCTCCTCCCTCCCCATCTTCCTCCCCCCTGTCCAACCTACCACCTGCTGTCTCCTTGAGGCTCCACCCTTCCTTCTCCTTCACTTTTAGAGAGCAGTAATTTCCCAGGGTCTATTTGTGGCGCTTTGTGGAGCCTCACTTCTGCTTAAACACAAATTGATTTCATGCTCAAATCCCCTGAGTATAAATCACACACCCTACACCTGCTCCCCACTGTGTTTGTGTCTCCCTTTCCCTTAAAATCTCACTTTGTGTCTCCCCTTCCTCCTCCTTCATGTCCTTCTAGCTCTCTGCTGACATGCTCCTCCATATGTGCACAAGCATACACACACACACCTTTGTACCACAGCCTGAGGTATATATGCGATGGCTGAATGGATATAGGGATACCATGAGAGTTAGAGGGAGAGACAGTTGGGAGAGAGGCAGTGAAACAGTGAAGGCCGGAGGCATCTGCAGGGTGGAACAGGGCAGTCTCTGGAGAGGCTGTGTGCAGGAAAATTGAGGAGCTATTTTCATGCCACATTAAGTTATACCAGCCTTCTACTATGGGACTGTGCTCAGACAGAAGAGGGTTGCCTCTATTGTGAAGGCTAATAATCAACGCAATGGAGTTATTACCCAACACTACATTTCACAGGCCTAACCTAGACAGCATCAAAGAAGGGTAAGGGAGAAAGGGAGAGTGAGGGGGAGGGGGGAGGATGTGAATTCCAAAGGACTGTAACAAATGCTGCTACTTCCAGCTCAGCATAATTTATTTAATATGCTGCAAGTTCAGTTCAATAGATTTCTGTATGAATGGATTCAAAGTCACAGGGGCAACACAAAAAGGTACAAAATGATGGGAAAAATACAAAATGGGAATCTCCATTAGTGCATCCCTCATGTCCGTCCCCTGTCATTACAGTGACAATAGGAGCTGGTGAGTGTGGGAATTCTTGCATTGGCTTTACGTCTCTCTATTATTAGTATTATTATTAACACCTCTCCAACCACATCCCACTGCTGTCACTCTGGGGCAACATTACAGTGAAATATTAAGTCCCCCCCCCATGCTTAAACATGCCTGTCACTGCTGTGCCATGTAAGTACATTAACTATACGGCATCTGAAAGAGTCATTATCAGTGGAAGCGTGAGCAGGGGCGATATCCAAAGCAGTATTATGTAACATGTTCCCAAACGGCCGTCTGTCAAGTCCCCTAGCGAATATGTTTGTGTGAACAGATGATGGTATCAGGACGTTAACACTGTCGCTTGTCAGCCAAGGGAGACAACAGTGGTAAATTGTCTGTGTATAAGCAATCTGAACTTATTGATAGTCTGCTTTGGGTTGTTCCCCTGCTGTCTCGCTACACAATTGCAAGAATATCAAGGCTCCAAAAGATGTACTGTATGTGATATATGCTGCTTACCTGTGCAGGTTCGAGCCAATCCCAGCTGACTTAAGGTACATCCTGGACAGGTAGCCACTCTATAGACATATACAGACAATCTCACACATTCATATTCACACCTATGGACAATTTAGAGACGCTTAATGAACCTATTGTGCATGTCTTTGGACTGTGGGAGGAAGCTGAAGAATTTGGAGAAAACCCACACAGGCACCAGAACATGCAAACTCCACCCATAAAGCAAGGAATCGAACCCAGAACCTTCCCGCTGAGAGGCAACAGTGCTAATCACCATATCATCCCGCCATCCCCGTGACTTGTGACTTATTCCTACGTAATAGAGAATAAACTATCGATATACACTGGATCAACTACCACAGCTCTACATTATATGATGAATTACAATGCAACAGCTCAGGAGTTTAAAGTGGCTGTAAATCCATGCCTTTATTTTAACTATTGATGAAATGACCATGTAATGTTAAAATGACACACTGACTGCAGTTTTGCTCGGCTCTTAAGTTTTTCTGTGTTTTTAGTCTTACTCTTTTTGCATTTACAACTCCTACCGGTGATGTTGTGGTTCACTCTCACTGCTTGCATCAGCATCATTTCCAGTCACAGGTGGCAGCTATTTCTGGAAAAAAGCCCCCAAACCCACTTTTTTCATTCTGCTCAATAGCAAACGACAGACAGACACAGACCGTGACTGGCTGGTGAACATAGTGGCGCATTTAGCAGGTAAGCAGTCAGATATTTTTTTTACTCAGGAGCTGGTTGATGCTGTCAAAATAGAGTACAGGGCAAATAGGCAGGAACAGCTCAGTTACTTTACATGAGGAGATGGTGATAATAAAGGCTTACAGGCAGGCAGGTAAGTAGGGTAGCAGGTACAGGAGCAAAACAGGTACAGGTGGCAGAGAACAAGCCTCCTCAGCATGAAAAACAACACATGAGCTGACAGGGAGCAGGTGGAACAGGCAGGTTTAAATAGTGGCTGGGATAATGAGGAAAGTGGAAACAGGTGTGTTGGTGGGCGGGAAAGATCAGAGGGCAGGTTAATGTGGGTGTTAGGAGTCATGGATGGATGGGAGAAACTGAGGGTATGTGGTGGGAGGATGGAGATTAGCAGGAGGCAGAATGACAAAAATAAACAGACTGACAGGGATTGTGACAGAAGGAGACCAAAAGCAGAGCTAAAAGGAGAGTGACTATTGGACTTTGGATTTGCAAACCAGCAAGAGACAACTGTTTCCCATTACAACTTATAACTATACATTATACAGTACCTATCAAACATTAAAGTCCATCCAAACTTTTGACTGGTAATGTGTGTAAAGTTTATTTTTATTATTTAGATTAATAAATCCAGACTAATTTATGAAGAAATACATTCCGTATGATGCAAAATGTCTTTCTTGTCCATCTACTGTCACCATGATGGCTGGAGTTACTAAACTAGTACCAGGGTCTCTTCGTACATGATAACTTTTGATAACCTCGTCAACTTTTCACTCATCTTCACACTTAACATTATACGTGTACTGTCAAGTCTGGAAGTGGGGACCAAGATTCAACTGCCGAACCACATAGAGCTTTGCTGATGTTAGCAGTAGGTCTACTTTATGCCTACCAACACTACCTTGCAGCACGGTAAGACTAGACAACTTCTAGGATAATAGTAACTGAATGTTATCTATGACAAACCAGATCTTACCTTGTGGAAAGAAAAACTGGAAGAGGGTTCCGCAGTTCAAGAAGCCTTTGGCAGGAGATCTAGCAGACCTGGATCTGGCTTGCTGGCTGTCTGTGATTGAGGTGCAAGATGATTAAAACCAATGGGTAAAATCCATCAACTTTCTTTCTCTTTGACTTATATATATATTTCTTAGACTACTATCAAATTCTACTGAGGATGTTATGGTTAGATATCCTCCGTTAAAATAGGAAGTTATTGAAGTTGAGTTTTATTTAAAGAAACTTATGATTTATTCACTCTAATATCATTTTTTACAGTGGATTTGTTGGAGGCTTGTGTATAGGATGTATTAAAGTTGGTGTTCTTCACCATCCATGTACCTATCCTATTTCCAATATCTTTTACAAATGTAGTTTGTTTTTAATTGAATTGGGTATATAAACACCTTCCTTACTCCCCCCTTTCATTACTTCTTTTACAGAATTGTTTTTCTTTTGGCTCAAAGGAGGGAAGGAGGGTTGGAGAAGAAAAATGTTCTCACGTGCTGTTAACTATGATCTTCAAAGCTACCTGAAGCCCTTTTTCAACAACAGGCTGAAAGAAAAGGCACATATATGTGAATTAATCAGATTAACCCGTGACGCGCAACTTGATTAATTTTTCCTTTTGAGGAAAGCCGTTTACGTGGGTGGACAAAACACCTGGCATGCACTCATTGTGGAACAAGTAAACACTAGCTATATTTGGTGAAATGATCAATAGTAGTGGAGGCCATGGCGTTTGATTGCAAAGAGTCTTTTTATTTTTCCTTGTGTTCAAGTACGGTCCTCTCTCAGCACAGTCATCTAAGAAGCATGGACACACAATAACACACAACTCGCACCAGAGCCTGAG
>OMNW01018478.1:0-17657 GCA_900303245.1 Selene dorsalis | reverse complement strand
GGCTGTTGGCGGGCTGTCCTGCTGGGGCTGGGGGGGCACGACGCAGGGTTGGGCCGGAGCCTAGTGAGGGAGTGCGGGTTGGTGAAGAGTCGGAGGTGAAGGACAGAGATGGGGAGGTGGAGGTTAGGTGCAACAACAGAGAATGTCACAGAAATGTGGGTAGTGGGGATAAAGTGACAGAGGGAGAGATGGAGAGGAGTGGAAAGTGACAGGTGAAGTGAGAACATGGGGAGAGGGCTTTAGAGGGCAGGCAGTATGGGGAAAAAGGCTCAGATAGGAATCAGCTGGGAAGGCAGTCATGCAGTGAATTCTCTGTGACCTGAAGCTATAGAAGGGTTCAATTCATCTCTCACACTGTAGCTCTCACAGGCCAGTTGCACTGTGCATAGAAATGCAGCCACATGTGTGCAAACTCTTTGCTTCCGCAGCTATTTTAGTTATTGAGGCGAATTTGAAGGAAAACCAACGTTTTTATGGATGCAAAAGAACTCACACAGTTATTATTTATTCAATACAGATGAAGTTAAACCACATTAATAATTCTACTCTTGCCAGTCAAAAGCTAGGACGCTGTCTGTTTCCATTCCCTCTTCACCTGCAGTCATTAAACAGAAGAAAATTAACTCTCAACTGAGGGAAAGATTTTAATTGGCAGTTGGGTGTGGTTCCAGGAAGGAAGTGGGTTGATGCTGCCTGAGTTTAACGCATCTCCATCACGCACACACAGCCAGCGCGTCTCTTATCACAGCAAGACACCTGTTGCATGTGTGTGACTCTTCCATTCTGTTGCTAGCTCTCTTATGAACCACCTTGTCATGACAGCATATGCCAATTTATAAGAACCCAGATGACGTGAATGCACTGCTAAAAACCTGCTGTGCCGTTGTGCGACTGTGTGCGCTTATAAAAAAGTGTAAAGGTGTAGTGCAGTTGAAGAGCACCGTTAACTCACCTGATTCTGCTTTATATCATCGCTGGCAGTCAGGTAAGAGTTTCTGAACAACGTGGATGTCCCGCACGATACTTGAACTGGATGGAAAGATCAAGTAGAAAAAGAGACAGACAACACCTTTAAGAGAATGAATGACAAAATGACTAGTATCACTATTACAGCTGATGATAATAATTCAAAGTACAGCAAAAACCATGGGAAACTCCACCACCTAGACAGAAACCAGCTAATTAGAGCCCTAATCTTCCTGTGGTTTGTTTAAAAGCCTGACAATTAGGCTGTTCCTTCTGACCTCATGAGATGACTGAGAGAGGCAAAAAAAAGAAAAAAAATGAACAGAGACAGAACGACAGAACAAAAGTGAGACCAAGAGAGAGAAAAAGAAACAAATACAGAGGACAGAGCTGGTTAGAAAGCAGAGACAGACAGATACTGAAAAGAAAGACTGGCAAAGATCGAGAAAAAAGTCTGTGAGTACGAGAAGAAAAATTGTTTGAGGTCGAAAAAGAGACAGATAAGAGAAGAGAGCCAGAGGAGAAATAGGGAATGAAAATAGAAGAGAAAGAAAGATAAAGAGGGGGATAAAATGGAATCATTTAATTCGTCTCTGTCTCACCATCTCTCTCTCACAGACACACACACACACACACACACACAGGCATACACACACCTGCCATGCCGTCTTTCCGGGATGTGTGCTCTCCTTTGTTGCTATGGAAACCAGCATTGGTTGCTGTGGAATCGTAGTCCATCTTGCGTTCCTTCAGACTCATCATCTCTCTGGGGGAGGCTGGAGCGCTTGCTACACACACGCACACAATTACAAGCATGCACAGTGTGAGGGCATATGCTGTTGGGCTGCTGGGTTTATTGCTCATTATTTTCTGTGCGTGTGTCTTGGTCTTTCAAGGTGCACAGTCATTATTCATCATTTAGCTTGTCAGCATTAAGGGTCACCTTCAGCATGTCAAAGGACCACTGGGAATTCACACACACATATGCACATGTCACTTTTTGGGCACAGTATTTGAATATCAAATTTCACATCTGGTACATGTACCCAAAATTCAAGACAGTGTATTCCTTCTTTCTTTTGTTTGTTTAAAGCCCATGAGAAATATCCAGCCCTGACACTGGCTACAGCTCCCAACTTGAACAAAGATTCAGTATCAGTCAGCCCAACTCTGCTTGTGGCGCCCTACACATCTCAACACTGGACGTTACACCATTGTAAAAATGGGCCTTATTATTTTCGTCCTGACAAAAGTGCCCTGTCTTGAATAATGTCGCGACTGGGCCATGTAGACTTGTAGTTTCCATGCTGTGTTAAATGTAAATGCGATGGTAATTGGTATCAGTGACGTTATGTCAAAATGTGGATATTACAGTAGTTATCAACTATGGCAACAGCATGTTTATTATAGGGATGGCGATTTGTCTCTCCACAACTTTGGGAAGAGACTTAAGTTTTTATTGGATGGATTGACATGACATTTATTTCAGACCTTCCTGTTCCCCTCAGGATGATTTGTGATAACAGTCCCTTAATGTTTCCCTTAAGCACCATCATCAGATCAACATTTTACCCATGTCCAAATTTCCCTCCTACTCTTTTTCCAACACACACACAGCATGTCACAATGTAATCCCCTTATAGCACACTTTAAGTGCTCACTCAATGGCTCTTATCTCGACACACTGAAATGCCAGAACCCTGCCTACCTGTGTATCAACCCATTCAGTCTGCTTAGCTAAACACATACACTGCAGTTTTTTGCAGTATATATAAAATCTACACACTCAGAGCAGAGGGACATTTTAAAAATAAGACATTTGGGCCCATTTCACCCGAGAATTGCAGATGATTGCAGGGCTGTAGCTACTGGAGAGAAGTAAGTATACCAGTACTGATTGTGTATGTATAAATATCAAAACCACACACACCAACAGTCAATGGGGAAAACCGCTCTTATTTGTGCAAGCACAAACATTTCTTAAATCTCTGGACAGAGAAGAGACATAAGACTTTCCAAAAATCTGAATAAAAACATCTTTGTGCTCTTTGGCACTTCTACTGTACCCTGATAACACCAGCAGGGCAAAAATACTTCGAAATATGACTGTCCAAATAGAAAAGGATTTTAAAGTAATTTTTGGATTGCTTTGGAATCTCGTTTTATCTACTTGAATACTGAAGGACCAGGACTGCAAGGTTTGACATTAAAAGCAAAGACAGATTTCAACTGCTTTTCTACATTTGACACAAATGATCCTAAAAAATTGCCCTTGCACATGATCAAAACTATGATTATATGTTAAACTGTGTTGAATGAAATTACAAACATTCAGTGAAGAGAAAGAGAAATTGGGAAGGACAGGAGCTGTTCTGACACTTTTGATATTTAATCTTTATCATTTGACACCTCTGCAACAGATTCTATTAAGGTGAATTCTCAAACCAAAGCCATCGCTACTGGTTATGGTTACCGTGGGGACCTGGCTTAAAACTGCAGGATATGAGAGCCTGGGAGATTTGTTCTATCAGTGCAAAACACAGCAGGACCCTGTGGGGGCAATGATGGATGCAAAGGTCTCACTCTTCCTCTGTATCTCCCTCTGTCTCTCTGCCATGCTCAACGCCTGCAACCTCCCCTGCCACTCTCTCTTTCTCTTTCATAGTTTCGGCACTCTCTCTCTCTCTCTCTCTCTCTCTCCTCACACTAACTCTTTCACTCCTCCTCTCCTAGTGTGCCTGCACACCATCATTACTCCTCCTGCTTTGATCCATCTCTAAGGGGCCGGATTGCTGTCTAGAGTGTATGCAGAGAGGAGATACAGATACATGCGGGTGCGGGTGCGTGCGCGCACGCGCGCGTGTGTGCACATTGAGGCGGCCTGTAAAGAGTGAGAGATCAGAGGGAGAGGTGAGAAGAAAGTAGGATTACTGCAAAGAGGAGGAGGAGGAGGAGAAGTATGAGATGGATAAATGAGAAGAGCCAGATGAGTGAGAAGGCAAAGGGGGAGGAGTGGAGTAGGAGAGAAGATGGGGGTAATTTCCAGCCATTTCCCATTTTACCAGGACCTCTTGCACCATTCCTCAGACATCCACAAATTTCACTCTTCACTACGATCTCAAAAAATCCTTATTTTCAATGTCACCGGCCAAAGTCAAACCCCCATCCTTCACCTCCTCTTCTCTGCATTAACCATTGCTCAATCCCTAATTCTTCTTGCCTCCTTACTTTTTCTCTTTATCTCCCTCACACACACAAATACACATTTTTTCCTCTCCCTCCCTCACTCCCTCTGTCTCTCTCTCTTAGTGGGGCCCTTGAAGACCTCTCTAAGCCGGGAGGAAGGAAAAGTACTTTTCTGCCTCATCAGCTTGCTAAGCCTGGTGTGGAGAAATCACAGCTGAAGGCTCTTCTACTACTGATGCTAACAGCTAATGCTAATACGCCCTTTGCAAAGCATGAAGGCCAGTGGGCTCAAGCTAAAGGCTAACGATAATCATACTTTATGGCATGAAAGCCTGGGGGTTGGCGAACACTGATGCTAACAGCTATTTAGTCCTGGTGTAAAGACTCATCAACTGGCAAATGTTGATGCTACAGGCTAATATCTAAATTACTGCTCATTATAATCCATGTATAGCTTGTCCCTTCAAAGGTGTCCCCATATCCCACATACATGTGCACACATTCTTTTAATTGAGCCTTTATATTTTTTGTGGATCCAGTGAGATATTAGAATAAAGCAGGCAGCTGATTGGTTGTTGGTCCACTATGTTTCTCTTGTACATGAAAGATCTCAGTCATCTTTCACAGATTGAGGATCCTTCTTTAGTCTAAATCTAACTAAACCTCTTTGGGAGGGGATCCTTGCTTGACAGAAGCATCCTGAGTGGGAAGTTTTTTAACCAAGAACTATGCCACAAGAGAAAGACAAACACAATTGCACGCATGTGTATTAAAAGTGTCATGAGATCCTCACCAGAGCGGTTGTTTGGGGACGTCCTGACAGGGGAGACGGAAGGAGTTCGGGAGGACGAGTATGGCCTCTGTCTGTCTCTCTCTATCGTTGAGGCGGAACCCACAAAGTGATACTGGGAGTACCCGTCCTGCAAAACAAGCACAAAAAAAACAACGAAGAGATAAAGGCTACCATTCGCAATCACGGCACAATCACAAAAATTCATTGCAAACAGTGGAGCTGAGATTGGAGGGAGCGCCCGGTGAGAAATAATACACAATATTCCTAAAATAATAAGTAGTTGCTTCACATTATGGGAGATTAATTGATGAAATCATTTGATTACAGCTGTGTGTAATGTTCTAAGCTCTTTGAAATGACTTAGTGAAAGATGAAGCAACTGCGGTGCTGGTTTTCTTGAGTATATAATAAACACGTGGCAATCAAAAACGTATTCACTCAAGGACACACAACACCCACACATGCACATACAGCCGTCCACACACCATAAATTAACGCACTTGCATCAAGCCTGAGCTTTGTGAATATCTAACTGTCCTTGTAGAAAAAAAAATGAACACAACTAACAACTCCACAAGCATAATTACTGCCAAGCCAGTGACTTTGTATCTGTATTAGTTTAGCAGTAATTGGAGCAAAGCCCTTTTCATAAAATTGGATTATGAGAGTCAACAACAATCATAGAGCTGGAACCGAATTCAATTTAGCATTAAGATAATTGGGTACCTCTGAAAGCAAAGCACATGCTGATGATTAAAGATAATGTAGACATGCTATATCATAGCTTCGCTGTCTGGGGGCCACAGTTACGCAGTGGGAAACTGGTTGGACTATAGTCACTGTGAGTACATGGGAGAAGTGAGTCACTTCAGTACAGTTAGGCTTGGAGTGGAGGAGAGGAGGAGGCGAAGGGGAGGAAAATGAGAAAATTGAGCGATGAAGAAAGCTAGGCAGAAAGAGAGGGAGGACAGACAGTCAGGGTGGAAAGCTGAGAACGACAAAAGATGACAGAAGGTAATGAGAGCAAGGAGGAGTGGGAGATGGGGAGAGGGAGGAATGACAGGAAGAGGAGGAATAGGGGTAACAAGAAGTAAAGGTACAGATGGGAGAGGGAGAGATTTGGCTGGGGAAGGAGAAGTGGGCTGGAGTGAGCACAGTCCCATGTCCTCCCCTGGCTCCTCTGTGGCACAACATTGAGGACTAATAGAAATCTGGATCCTCTGACACACAGTAGTTCAGAGGTAGCTCACTCCCAGCCTCTGCAAGCCTTTTCCCACTTCATCTATTTAGCCACCACTCACTCACCTTGCTCCACATTCTCTTTCTCCTTCTCCCCTCAACACATCTCATTACAAACTATGTAACCTCCTCATGGTACAATGGACCTCTGTGCGATTGGACTCTGTCACACTGGCACATCCTGCTCAAATGAACATAGTCACTGAATCCTGGGGGAAGAATTATGCAGTGATATATGCAGCCTGCTCTCTTTTAATGTGGCTCACATATGTGGTCCAGGAATGGTCCACTGGGGTTTTTGAAGGCTGCCTCCAAGCCTAATGAGATATGGTTATTAAACTGCATAACAATTTAAGTTGAATAATTATCATATAGAACAGGAAGTTATAGAAGACAATATATTTACCGGTAAGTGTATTAAATCGGCTGTCAGAAGCATAAATTTCACACTCATCATTTTTCCCACATAAAGTCATATACTTAACGCCTCAGTGCTACATCTTGGAGTGATAAAGTTACACTATTGGTCACGTAAGTGTTAAAACTTTCCCCACCGGGTGCTTTGTCCTTGTCTTAGCTAGCTGTAAAGGTTTACAGTTCATACTGTGTGACGAGGTTACGATGAACTGTGCATCAGCTCTTTTCAGCCCCTCAGTGATCTTGGGAAGTCTATAATTTGTTATATTCAATCCCTTGACTACCCATCATTCAGCTTGCTGCCTTTAAAATGAAACTTTGAGACAGAAAGTTTGTTCTGTGGGTTTAAACAATGACTGGCTGCACAGCAGCAGTTTATAATGTCTGACCCAATGGCCATTCAGTGAGATGTGATAGATTAAATAAATATTAAATCAACATTAAAGTTTCATAAGGGACCAAATCATAATGTGCTTGCAGGTCTGAAGTCTTCCTATTCCTACTGCCTTTTCACTGTCGATGTCAGTGTGTACTATGAAACCTTAACATTGTTCACTTACAATATGTCCTCACACCTACACACATCAGCCGCATCAACTTCATCCAGGGTACCTGTTTTTCTCTGACTCTCACCTATTCTCCTCGTCTTACCTGTTCTCTCTCTCATTCTACCCACCTCCTCCTTCTCTCTCACACTGTCCAACTATCCTTTCAGCCACTACTGTAAAAAAAAAGACAAAAACATAGAGAACTGGTTGCTAGGGAACTATTCTGCCTGTTGCTTGCACCATCGCTTGATGTTTAGTTGAAGGTCGTGGGACTGCAAGGTAAAAAAGATTTACTGCCCCAGCAAATGAAGAGTATGGTGTGTGTGTGTGTGTGTGTGTCATGGCAGACGGCGATTATGGCAAAAACTGTAAAAGGTTACACAGGATGAGTGGTGGGTCCCCCCGGGCCCCGGCAACAACTGAACATTGTCATTTTTCCATTGCGTCAATCCTTTTCTCTCTTTCTCTCTCTCTCTCTCTCCCTCATTTCACACTCAGATTTTCACTTTAACACTTGCAGGCGATTCAGTCACACACAATCCATCCGTCCTCACAGAAAATAAAACTGCCTTTTATCTTCGGATTCTTTATTTTCATTGTCTGTGATTCTGGTTATTTAGGAATCGACCTTTATTCTCACATTCCTCACAAATGGTCCAGAATAATGTAAGTGAGTGCTGCAGCTTCACCCCACTGTCTCACTGAAATACTGTTGTTAGCCTTTGCACTGAGACAGAATATCTCAATGCGCTTCCATCTCCTTGCTTTCCGTCTCCCCCCCGTCTGATAGAGGTGAACATCAGAGAGACACCAGGCAAAACATCCAGACAGCTTCAGAGGCCTGCTGTTGGTTTGATGTCTATTGAAGTTTGTCAAACGCTCATCTCCATCTCGCTGTCTTCACTTGTTTACACTGTGTGGCAGTGGAAGTGGATGACGGATAATTTTTAGCCCTTCCTCAAAGGAGAGCATTTCATCATTTTATTCTTGCAAAAAAAAAAAAAAATCTAAAACTAGACTCAGACTTTACAATTGATACGTAAACTATAAAAATACATATTTTAAAACCCGGTAAATAATTGAAAGTATAACTCACATGAAGCTCTGACTGACAGTTTTGTCAGGACCAAATTGATATTTGTGGTTCAAACTTTCTTGCACCTTTAAATGAAACATACTCTTTTTATTTGCAAGAACATCTTGAGCCCAGTGCTATGATCCTGTGTAAGACGAGGCTGTGCAATGAATGACCTCACATCAGAAACAAATCTCTCACTCACTCACTTGCATCGCACAAACACACCCACGTGCTGAATTACACATCCCTGAAACATATTGTAAATCTGTCAACCATGTGACAAACACAGCATCTCTCTGACCCTGAACCCCATCTGTCATACAGTATGTGTGTGTATGTTTTGGTGATTTATGGTGTTTGTAACGCATGTGTCTGATATGAGAACGACATGTGTGCATGTATGTGTGTGTATGTGCGAGTGTGTGTGTGTTTGAGAGAGAGAGTCTGATTAAGTGCCCCAGCTAGATAATTTATCAAGAAATGAGGCAAGGCAGGCCAACAGAAATTATGCACTGAACTGGCATGTGACAAAGTGTAACGCTGTGAATATACAGTATGAAATTTACTGTTTCGCTTGCATGTGAATGTGCAAGAGAGAGTGCACATGTGTGTGTGTGAGCAAACACAGCAAGCCATAGAATTTGGTCCCTTTAGGAGGAGGTTCATTGAGATTGTTTATTTATACGTTTCAAGTTGTTTTTTCCTGCAGAAATCCCCCTGTCACACAAGAATACAGAGTTGTTCTTTACTTAAAAGAATGACCTGTGACTTTCCTCCCTGGAGCTGAAGATGAAACACAACACACACACAAACACATGAGCAGAATGAAGATCCTGTCAAATAAACTCTGGAGAAATTTAAGTTCCATTGGACTCTGGAGACTATTATATGTGATTTATCCTTATGTCAGTGCTACTGTTTGTACAAACAGATTCTGGATTTGATTTATTAATGACTGCTTCAACACTGATCTTTCAAATCATCTCAGATGCTATTTTCACACAGAGCTACTTTTTATTTATGGGCCCTCAACTGTGCGCTTTAATGCGCTCAAAAAAAAACTGCTGGGCAGCACAGCCCTCCATTCTGTTGCAATTCTCTTTCCTCTTTTCTCCTCACTCTCCCTCAGCTTCCACTGCTCCCATGGCACTGCTGTAGGAAGTGATTAACTCTTCTTACTGCGGTTTGACAAAAACACACATTTTCAAAGAAATGCGCACTCACACAGAAACAAACATACATGTGTACCCACACCCATAACTTCTACACAGCTGGAAAGAGTGTTTCAAAATGCTCTCATTACTTCAAGACTTCAAAGCAAACAACTCTTTGCTAACACAGCCCAAACTGACTCATTATTGACCCTGCTCTTCTCTCCATTTTCCAAAACTAGACACACACAAAACTCAAGTATGCCCATTTTATAACTGTGAGAATTCAAGACTTCACCTCACTTCCTCTCCTCTTTTCACTCTTTCTTTCTCCTCTTTTGCCGCTGTCTCTTTTTTCCCACTTTGCTCTCAAACATTTTGCAGAGACACCGACTCCTCTCTCGTCTAAATTGTATGCTAATCCATGTTTGGAATGGAGGCTAACAGGATTTTTGCTGCACCTAACACCCATGACCTAATACGTCATGCAGGATACTAAGAGTAAAGTCACTTATTTCAAGCTCTGGACTTGGGTGATAAAGTCAAACTGTGGATCCTCCAAAAGCTACAATTTCTAGTTCTAAAATGTGGTTACTTTGTCACTAACCAGGTCGTCTTCACACAGTTGAGGGGAAAAATAGTAAGGTGTGCTCTATCAGTAATAAAACTCATTTTTAGAGTGACCGTATGTAGCATAATACAACACCTTTACTAACTGACCTGCTTTAAAAAGCCTGCATGAGTTAGAAATGTGGAGGCAGATGATTTCTTTTTCAGTTCAAGGATGATGGATGAGGTTTTTTGTGGCTGTTGCGTTAACAAGGCTTTCAATTTTCTTTTTCCCCCACAGTGACTTAATAATAACACCATAATGGATCAAATGAGGCTGTTGTTATGCATAATGTTTCCTTCCTTTATATGTCTTTATTAAATCATAATCTGGCAAAGGAGGATCATTTGAGAAAAAATAATGAAATAGCTAAAAAAAAACAAAAAACAAAAAAAAAGCAACCTTTGTCGTGCGCGGCTGACGTGTAAAGCCAATGTCCTTCGTGTCTGATCACTGGAGTGTAATGCGATACAGTCGAGTGTAATGCTATCCAGTGGCAATGATTAGAGGAGTGTGAAGCAGATGAGGCTTGGAGGGCCACATGGGGATACTGCTCTGTGTAATACTGGGATATGGGGGGGTGACGAATGGAGAAAGTGGCATAGTTGTCAGGATGAGGCGAGGACACACTGATGCCACAGGGCAGCCTGTCCTAATGTGACCGTGGCAACAGTGAGAAGTCTTGAACTTGGACGGAGAACATAGGAATCACCATGTGGGGAAATCACCGAGTCGGTTTGTTTCTCAAAACAGGTGGACAAAAACAATAATTTGGTTGAATTATTTTTTCAAAATAAGTATTAGTTTCTAATATATTGATTATAAAAAATATCTTTCTATTACATCTGAGAACAATAAATCAACTTTGTTGTACCAGAATATTTTGAGGCTGGACAACATCCTTGAAATGAAAGATGACATCCCACAGTTTATCATCTGAGAAAAATAACACAAGATGAAATGATGTGATGTGAATTGTGTTTCAGAGCCTGAATAGTCTCTCTTGATGTTCCATTAACTAGATTTCTAGAGAGATTTCTCTGTAATGGCCCAAAATGTGACAGTATATTGAATGATATAAATATTTTCCCCACAAAACTCGATAAATATGAAGAACACTAAGAGAGCAGTCACAGATAACTAATCATTATAAGCATCACAAAGGTGTCATTTGTCACACACCTGTTGCATCGTATAGCATTATATTACTATGTGTGTGTGTGTGTGTGCAATTGTTTACCCAAACATGCAGCTTACATAAATCATCAGATTTTCATTCTTGTAACGACACATTCACAGCCAAGGACACACTTCCGGAATGTGTTAACTCAATATTTCTGAATATCTTACTGAAACTAAGTGATTACAGCTTTTAAAGCTCTGGTAACCTGAATGGCAGATAACCTTGGTGGCAGATATTCAGTCAGCAACACTCATTACTGACAAATGAAAGGAACAGAACAGAACATCTGTCATTGCTTTTAATCAAGTCGCAAATGTGTGGTTTCTATGATTCAAAAGGAAACAAAAGAGAAAGAGAGAAAGGAGCTTTCAGTCGCATTTGTGTCTGTTTGAGATAGAAAGTGAGAAAAGTGTGTGTCTGCGTGAGAATAGCACAGACACCAGTCATTACTTCTCTGTGCCATATATGGTTTTATCACATAGACTAGAACGCCCAGACTCCAAACCAGTCTCCGCTGAGTAAATATGATATCCTGGAGTTTGTGTAGCAGGAGATCCAGCTTGGACATTTTATGACAAAATTAACTTGACTTCACTTTCTGCCAATCAGTTCATCTTCTCTTTGAGACTGACAGCTATTTGTAGGCTTCAGTGTCAACCTACACTTTGAGACTTTGCTTCATTAAACAATTTGAACTGCAGCAAAGGGAAAAATCCCCCATCATCCCCAGGCAATTCATAGCCACTTTGCCATAGACATTTATTATTTGTTTCTAATTATGAAGATGCTGTTTCAAAAGCCTGATGTAATTAGTAGAGCAAATATTCTCGCTGTCAGCCAATTATCAGATATCCAGCTCTATTTTTTCCCTCGTTTCCCTCATGTATTTCAACACCTTTACAATTTCTCACTACACATCATCTACCCTCCGTCAGAAACCTTTGTCAGAGGAGATTTATGAAACACAAATGAATTAATTATTGGCATCAATTCTCAGCAAAATATTTATAGAATGACACTGTCAATGTGAAGACAGGTGTCATTGTTATAGAACAATGTTTTGAGTTGATGTCACTCTATCCTACCTTCTTGTAGAGGGAGCGCAGGTCTCTATACTGCCACATGCTGCTGAGAACCTGAGAGGCTGCCTTCACCACCTTCGCTGAGTGTCTGGAGAGAGATAGAAAAAGACAGACAGTTATTTCACCCTGGGCTTCATTTCTTTGTAATAATATTGCTTTGTTATCTTTATTTAACCTGCACTTAAACAAAAAGCCTCCTAAGAACAGGATTCACCCCAGGGCTTACTTTTTTCCCAGTGAATGGAACAGGGAGTATTTGTAAGATATGGGGTAACACTATCAAATGAGGCACCTGGTAACACAAATACAACGCTCCCACTGTAAAATAACTAATAACCACTTAAAGAAAAAAATACTTAATAGTAAGTCAACAATTTTAATGGACACCGGTAGTTCCACTGCCTTGAACCCAATCAATAAAGAATAAAGATTTTCATTCCTTTCGTTGTATCTATTGGATTTGACTGCAGCAATAAAAGGTGTAACTTTGTCGCACATTTCTGGTACAGCAAACCATGTTTCTCTTTCTATGATGGAAATGTATTTTGTCGTTTAACGTTTATATTATTCTTTTCTCATTTCATTGTTATTTTCAGGTCCTACTGTTTAAAAAAAGAAAAAGAAAAAAAAAAGTTGGTAAACACTGGTGGTCTATGGTTGTATGGTAATAGGCCTCTTTTCCCAATTTAAAAGTGTGTAATTGTCTGAATGCAGCAAGGCACTGCTGATAAGGAGCATTTATCCTCAGCGTACCTGTCCTGAGAAAATGAAGATGTGTGGGCTATTAGCAGCTAGCTACACTCACTGTGAAATTTGCACTTATGGAGGTTTCTTCCAGCACCTCATCTCTCTCTGTAATGGTGCCCTTGAGCACAGTTTCCTAAATAGAATGAGTCTCTCTCCATAACAATAAATCAAAATTTGACCTCCATCTGATAACACTCCGGTGTCATGGCAACCCTTGACCCACTAGTTGCCATAGCAGCTAGGCAGAACACCCTGTTCAGTCTCCCATGGTGACAGGAGTTATATCCCTGCTGCATCTTCCTTGTTGTTCTCCAGCTGTCTTTTGTGGATGAATGGCCACAGGGGAGGCAGATATAGCAATGAATGAATGAGTGAGTGGATATGTGGCCACATTAGAGAACTGGTCACTACTGACAGTGTTAGGTGTGTGAATGATACCATGAGGTGTCACATTATATAATTTGAAAACTCTTTTTTTTTTGTTGCTCATTTCCTGGTCTTTACATGAAGTTTTACTATGAAAACTACTACAGTTATTCATGGGAACTTTTATGATTTTGTCCTCTTGTTTATTCTGAGATTATTTTGGCAACAGAACATCATCTTCTCTCTGTGGCCTATGTGAATAACTCAAACACACAAATGTGCATGTGCAGTGTAGCATTAAAGTACCCTTTTTCCTCTGTCCCTGAAACCAGTTCTTACGTTGTGAGAGTTACAGTGAGTGTTTGGCACTCATCCTGGGCAGAAAATTACCCCTGCTTAAATCTAAACATACATCATACTTACGATCTAATAACCACTTCAGCACAGGTAAATCTGGTGGTTATTATACATGCATGTATGTCATACTTTTCCATAAACTGTTATAATGCATCGTTATTCTCAGATGTTTAGGAGGATCGTTAGAGGATTTCTGCTGAACTACTTTCAGTTCTGAGGTTCCTTGCAGGTAGTTTACTGCAGAGACTAAATAATATGCTAGTTGAGAGCATGTCTCCTTGAAGAAGCAGCCAGGTTCTTGGCTCATAAAGTTGTTTAAATTATGGATGGAAATATCATCCCTCAAAAATTGATTAAAAGTACTATAGTCCCAAAATACATCTTTTTGATATGAATGAAGAGGTTGATATTTTATATTTCTTTCAACTGCATCTGAGACACAGTCCCAAAACTGCTTTCTCATGTAATGTTATGAATGTAATGATGTTCTTTAAGTTCACAAATCTAAATATCTGACAGGTTTCGAAAAATACCAGCTATGTAATCCTCTCTGTGAAGAAGCACTAAGAAATTTTCCATTTCCTTAATGTTGCAGGCAAACAATCAACAGTTCCTTCAATCTTGAAAATGTCTTCAATTTTTTAAGATAAAGTGTTACCACGAACCAAGTTTGGATACATGTGTGAACATGAAGTACCTACATGTCTGTCACCAAATAAGTGAATAATTTTCCCAGTGAAGATAAAAATGACTCATTTTATCAAATGGACTTACTTGTCTCCTTTGCTGCGGGCGATGCCGATGAGTTTTTCGATTCCTCCTGCATCGCGCAGGGCTTTGGCATTCTCCATATTCTTTGTGATGACTTCATGCAGTGCACAGCAGATGGCAGTTACCGTGTCGTCTGACATGGCCTTGCTGGGAGGGCCTGTGGTTCTGGTGGTCCCAGTGCTGGTGGCATTATTGTTGCTGCTGCTACTGCTGCCCGGTAATCGATGGATCAAATCTCTCATGGCATATTTACCTGGTGTGTGTGTATGTGTGGAGAAAATGATAAAGAAGAGGGACAAAATTATTGGTCAGATTTCATTCTCTGCACATCCTCCTGTATATAAGCAATTTCATTGGACACATCTTGAGAGACTGTTCTAAAAATTGTCCTTGGATGGATTTTGGTGAATGAAAGAGGGGACAGATTCAGGGGCGACTAGAAAGAGCTTCATCAACCTGAGTATATAATTTCTGATTTCCAGCTTCAGACACTGTGTGAAGTTAGTTGGTATGGATGCCTGGCACACCATAAAAATCCATACACCTGCCTCAATAATATCCTTAACAGATACTGGAAAGCCTAAAAGTAATAAAACTAATATTGCCCTTATACTATTTTTAAAGCACACACAGTGTAAAGCCAGCAAGCGGTTTGGATAACTCCATAAAGCTTTAGTTAAAGAGGACACACTCCAAATCCTCTGACACATACACACACACACCGATGCAGACATGCTGAGAATCCAATAAAAAGGACGACTCGTGGTATTTTGGTGAAAGGGCTGGCATATGAAGAAAATGTTAAAAAAAAAAAAAAGACATTCAAAGAATGAGTTGTTGGAGCGATCGAAGCACAACAGAGAGGAAGTAATTAGGAAGTGCAGGAGATGCTGTCAGAAAAAAGCCAAAATATAGATTGTTTTAGTTTAGATGAGAGTAGCTTGACTATATGGGATGTTAATATTTGCATATATTTACAGATATATTCTAATTTTGTAATTGCTAGACTTGAGGGACATTGGCTTTACAAATGCCTGGTATTTCCTCTGGTGTCCCTGAATGAGCTACTCTGAAACTCTCAGTGGAGTTTCTCCATCAGAGCGAAAAAACAGCAGATACGAAGAAGACTGAGGATTAAGTGCCAATAAAGGAGACATAAGAGCAAGTAGGTAATGAGAGGAAGGATAGAGGACAGGGGAGGTTGCCAGGAAGGAGGTGATTGTGCTGACTGAGGTGGTGCGTGCAGATGCATCAAACATGAGCAGTAGTGAAAGGGTGAGAGACGCCTTGACCATCATAAAACCTGTCAATTACTCTCGAATCATCTTGAGCTCTTGGGACAAACCCCACAGGTCATGTTTCAAGGAAAGAACCATTCATCTGGATGCAGAGCTGGCTGTTGAATAATGGACTGTGCTTGAAATGTGGTTAATTTTTAACAAAATGCACTTGATAAGGACAAACCCCTGTTACACTGACGCACACTAGAAGGCTCTCTTAAATCAACCAAGCACCTCCTTGAGAATGAGTCAGTTTACCCTCTCTGCGACATGTGCTGCTGGGGATGACAAAGCACAGCATTTAAAACAGTGTATGTCGGTTTCAGTGTGTACACAAAACTGAAGAGCTGCTCGGTATGGCTCCATCTCCTTTTACAGTGGGAGTTCTCCCACTGTAGAGCCGGATCAGATAAAGCAGATGAAAAACAGGATGTGCAACTGTAAGTGTTACTGTAAATCCACTCTTGCATCATCAAGTGGACTATTACATCCTATCTGGCAGAAAACTGGGGCCAAAACACTCCCAAATGCAAAATGCTTTTGGATTTTACTGAGAGAGGAAAATAGAGTTTGTGAACAACTTAGCCTTGCAGCGATGGTACAAAATGACCAAATACTTATCTAACTGCTGCTCTGCATCGCAGGTCTAATCTACTGCAGCCCATGGTGCTGCTTTGAATCCAGTATGTCTGGGTGAAAAGTAGAAGTAAGAATAAAACAATCCTGTTGGGATTCAGATTTGTCCCTGCACTTGTAGAATGCAGAAGCAAATCTGAGCTTTAAACGTCCTCTCGCTTTCTCCCTTCTTCTTCACGCTCACTCTTTTCTCAGCGTATTTCAGAAACGCCCCACTTCTACGTGATGTTGGATGTTTTTCCCAGACCAATCCATCGCTGTGATATCAAAGGAGCCCTTACAGTCTAGTGGTAAATCCCTCGCTCACATTACCTCTAATAAGTCTAAGTGATTTGGGAATGGCTGGGAACGGCAAAGCCATGCATAATGCAGGGAAATCAGATGACACCATCAACCTTCATAAAGTAAAGGAGCAAACACTCTATCACACACACGTGCAGACACACACACAAACAGACACACACACGATAGGGATGGAGTTGTGAGATAATTGTAGTAATTGTTTAGATAATTAGCTGCATGCTGGCAGGGTGAGCAAAGGTCAAAGGGTCATTGTCTTTTGGCTTTGATGACAAAAGTTAAGCGACGTCCTAAGAGGGAGACTCATTATTTGACTGACTTGAATCAGACGGACTAATTTCCTGACTGATTTACTAGCTGATGACTGACTGAATAATCTTGCTTTATTAATGATATGACTAATTTCTGAGTGAGTGAATGAATTATTCACTGACTGACTGCATGACTAATTTACTGACTGGCTAATTTACTGTCTGACTGCCAGATAATTTACTGCGTGAATGACTGACAATTTATTGATTGACTGACTGACTGATTGAGTGAGTGACTAATTTATCAACTGAGTGACTGTAGGGGATCCAGTCTGAACAAAGGGAGAGAGTGGAATTCAAAGAAAAGATGGGGCAAACTCTTGAGGCATATCCATGTGTGTGTGTGTGTTTTCTGCTTACAGCCAGATGCTCAGATAAACTGCTGTCAGCATATCCTTAAAATATACTTGCGTATGTGTGTGTGTGTGTCTGTACACACAGGTGCATGCATGCATATCCCTATCAGTCTGTGCAACGTCATCACATTTGTCCCACAGTGGGTAGGAGCAGAGTGGGAAAAGATGATATGGAGGCAGAAACAGGTTAGAAGAGAGATGGAGGGCAGAACACTAGAGAGTGGAGGAAATGGGGGGTTGGGTGGGGGTTAGGGTTACTGAAGTTTTAGCCTAGTTCACA
>OMNW01018473.1:0-12399 GCA_900303245.1 Selene dorsalis | reverse complement strand
GCGTCGCGTGTAACCACGCTCACCAGTGATGTTCCGGTGTCTTGAAATAGATCTGGAGTCTACATTGGTGGAACTTTATGGTGCTCTTCTCATCTTCAGAATGACATCACCACAACAGCACCTGGGGGGGAATAAAGCTGCATCAGAACCCATGGAGCGGAGACCGGAGTGCTGCTGTGGCCCATAAAGATGGGTTACCTATATCACATAAGTTAAAACATATACCCACTATCAAATATGTATATACATACATTATATATATGTATATGACTAATTTTCATATGGTATGGCAGCATATTGCAGCCACACACACACATACATATATATATATATATATATATGCCTATTAACAACATACACACACTATTATGTACTGTATGAATGTAAGTATTATGATTAGGGGGAAACTGGATCCAACTGCATACGCAAAACCCAGATAAGGGGTTAAAATATATGTAATAGAAAAGGTGAACACAAAAGGGATCCAACAGAACAGAGGAACAACCAGGGGAACGAAACACAGGATGGGGCAGTCAACGCAGGTGAAGCATGCAAGGTCATCACAAGAAGGAAGGGGAACACAGACACACACAGGGAATTTCACAATAAGACAAGACGAACGGCAGTAAACCCAACTCAGAGGCCTTGGTTTGTCATGACACAGTTTGAACAGCAGAGGGCAGTGTAACCATAGGTTAGAGAAGGCAGGATGAAGCTCCACTGCAAACTAGGCCAGTGCAGTGGATCTTGGAAAGATGTTTTCTGTGAAGCAAAGAAGCTGCAGCTGATTCTCCAAAAAAAATAAATAAATAAAATAAAGTAGAGGTAGAAATAGTTCTCAGATGATCCGTACAGCCCGCGTGAATCAGTTCAAAGCGGCGTTAAGTGTACTTACTGCGGTGATCAGCCCTAATCCTGGTTGACAAGGCGAGCCGCTCCCTCGTCAGCCTCCGCCTCTCCTTCAGGTTTTTGCCAGGACAATCATTTATCAACCAGAACCAGTTTCAAATTCCACTGAAGTAACTCTAATAATGACATTTTTCCAAAAACACATTTGTTTGAAGTCACTTTCATGGGTACGGATTGATGCATAATGACCTTATATGACATTAAAAGGCCTAAAATAAAGCCTTCTGTATCTGCAACCTGCAACATTAATACCAATAAATATCAAAATTATTTTAATATGTACATTTCTAGATAGAAAGTCTCATTTGGATCAAGTGTGCGCTCTGAGCCTTCCCATTTGTTACTAATTGGCAGGAGGAGTGTTTGTAAAGAGCCTCGAGAGCTAGAAGGAATCAGGGCTCCTTTAAATTAACCCTTGATATACTGATGCGTTTTTAATTAGCATGCAGCTGTGCATATTTTCAATTAGCTCATAAAAAAAACAAATCAGTGGGAAAGCTGGGAACATTTTCTATGATTTAGCAAATAAAGTACGATGTATGACTTTTTTCTAGGTGGGGTTTAGGGTTTCGTTTGAGAGTGAGTTTGTGAGCGCCTCGTTGTGACATCACAAAGTTCAGGAAGTCCTAGCAGCTCATTTAAAGCGCAGTTTCTGAAGACAAGGGTGATTGTTTTTCTTTTACAGGACTAACAGAGCCTTGATCTGCTTATTATCAAAAACACCAGGAAATCTACTTTAATATTATCTGAGACTTTTAAAGGTCCTCTTTAACTTTAAGTTATAAACAATGTTCAGTGTATAAGTGGTAGTGATAACATAAATATGTACAAAATATGTCCATTATCTAATGGATTGTGTCGTGATTTGTTTGTTATTAACAGAAACTAAGCAATTTGTTATTTTCTGCACATAATCTAATCCACATGCAGGGCCGTTGCTAGGAATTCTGGACCCCTGGAAAGAATACTGAAGTGGACCCCTGCCCCATGACTTATCATCACCACTTTGTTTTTTACACTGTGTATTATTTTTTTTTTTCATTCTAGCTAGCTAGCTTCTAACTAGTATCTAGCTAGCCCAGCCTGCACTGCTAGCTAGCTATCTCAATGTTTCTGTCACGCTACATTAGCTAATCACCGTCTCAAGGGTTTGCAGGGGTTACTGCTGCTCCATCGTGGATTAAACCAATTTTAATGGGGTTATTTCTTAGAAAGTAAAACATATTTCATAAGTATTGCATGTTTTGATGCTTATGCAGCTTTAGCATGAGTATTAGTTATGTAAAATGTAGAATAATTTAGTCACAGAAAGATAAGGCAACTGGGGGTTTTTTGCAGGCTCTACTGGGCTGTGGGCCCCTTTTTCCCCATATGCAACGGCCCTGCCCACATGTACACATTTTGTTTACCGAGTTCACAACAAGCCCAAAGTGTGTGAACTGTGTGAAAGTAATGTGAACTTACTTTCCACCTGCCACTCCTGTGTCTGTACCTAAGTTTAGTTTTCGCAAAACTTGGAAGAAGACGATATTCAAAGTGACAGGATGACAGAAGAGGGAAGATGTGACGAGAAAACGAGAGTGCGAGTGCGAGATATTCCGTTGAGTGCTTTAATGTGCCAACATACAAAGAGATAAATGCTGATCACTGACATCTCTACAATGGCATCTAAAACATGCCAACGCACGCACGCACACACGCACTTATTCTCTCTTTCTATCAAATACAGTTCCACTCTTCCGCTGTCATTCACGCACATACAAACTACCCTAAATCCCTACGCACATCATTAGACAAGTGTTTCTCTCCACTCTACTGGGAGATGATGCATCTCTGTTTTGCGAGCCAGTAAATGAGTATCCAAACAATTGCTAATGTCTACAAGTCAGACCTGGGTTAAAACATATGAAGAAAGCAGCGCCGGTCAAACAGCCTAAGGCTACAAAAATCACAGGAACAACACGGCGAGGGGCATCTGTGTTTTCGGAGCATGTTGTCACACTGGGATCTTTGCACAAATAATGTTATTTGCGCACAACCGTGCTCAAGTCCTTCATTAAAAATCAAAGCATGTAGGTCAGTTTGGAAACCAGCGCAAACGTATTTGCGTTCGAAACGACGTCTGATGCTGATTTCATCAAATACAAAACATCTATGTCGCATCTCCTCGATGTTGCCATGTACCATTTTCAAATATGAAAATGTAGTATTGTCACTTCTGGGGGTGGAAGAAGAAGAAGTCTTTGATCTGGCAGGGGATGTAACTCCATTACTGAGACGATTAAAAAAAAAAAAATGCTGTTGTACCAGACTTCCACTGGAAATCAAAAGCATTTTCCTAGTTGGAATCCACAGACATCCCAAAAAAAGATTGTTTTTGAAATTCCTCTATATTTTAACCCAGGTCTGTTACAGAGTCAGTACCTATACGGCTCCTCTATGCCAAGACATTTCTAGGTATCAAAAACACCCTCATTAACTGTGATCGTACAGCAATAAATACAGTAGCAGCCATATCAGTTATCATACTGGTGGTGGTGACCTCTGTTTGTAACAGTGATGTAGTCTGACAGAAAATCTAGAGACCCAACAAAGCATAACACCAAAAAAAAAAACAAAAAAAACTCAGAGCCCCACCATGTTGTGATATCCCATAATAACCCATAACGGCTGGAATAGTGAACATTGTTTAATGCTGAATAAAAAGGAAGTTGTGCCCTTGTTTCACCTCAGCATCTCCAGTAATGCTTAGATTTACACCTTGTAAATGGCAGTGTTAATATTATGTACACACCAGGGTACCAATGAAAAAAAAAAAAAAAAAACAGTTTCTTCTGTCATAATTATGAGATAAAAAGTTGATATTATGAAATAAAAAGTCAAAACAGTCAAAATAATGAGTTTCAAAAGTCATGATGTGCGATTAAAATACCTGTATCCAAGTGTTATGACTACCCAATATGCGAAATTGCAGTGTCTGAGCTCTCAGGGTAGTAAATAATCAAAGTGTTAATAGTCTGAGTTTGGTCTAAATATAGATAGTGACTGATTGAGTGGGTGGCTGGCTGGGCGGGTAGGGGTCTGATGGGATACATCAGCAATCATCCAGAGCAGACGATTACTTGCTTGGTGTAAACACGAACAGATGTACAGCCGGAGATAATAGCGCATGAGCAATCTGCGGCAGAGCCACAGAGCAGATCGAAAGTGCAACATTAGCCAACGGCGTCAGCCCCTTTGTGTGAAGATTACTCAGATTTTTTGTTAAAGGCTCACTGTGTCATCTTCGTGTGTTATTTTATTATGTGCAGGAAACACTGCAACACAATGAATCACAGGCAGAGGACATAGAAATCCCCAGATTCAGCACTTTGCTTTTGGATTATTCAGCATGTATTTTGGGGTTGGCTAGATATGATAATATGAAAGGCTTCAGCTGGTTGGACATTGCAGAAATACCAACGCTTGATATGACATAGGGCCAAAACAGAAATAACTTCCTGATCAAAAAGAGATGGTAACTGGATAAAAACATACGAGCAGCGAAAAATCAACGACCAGACGTATTGGTGATTTCGTCAACAAATAAAAACAAGAAGAAAGGAGAATCAGGACAAATTCGGTTCTGACTCTCAGGGACTTCTGTCATGACGCTCAAATGCAACAATAATTGGTGCCAGTAAAGTGAAAGTTGTTTATTCTTAATTTCTGACCTCTACATTGTATATTTGCATGTGTATTGCTGCTCATTGGTACCCAGTATGTATTCTATTTACACTATCTCTATACTAAAGTGGACAGCCTTCCGAGGTCACATCAGATCTTTGATGGTCAACTTCCGATTTTAGAAGCTGTAGTGTCGAAATAACAGGCACAACCGACCAGAGTGAATGTATCATTATATGATATATAATGCACTAGCATTATATAGATCCATGATGGCAGCTCTGATGTAAATATGCAACAATGGAGTTTACTGATAAGGCGCAAAATCCCTGTGCACCTCTGAAAATGACAGAATGTCTTCTGAATGGAGACTGGAGGCCGCGGGGTCAGAAAAGTAATTTGGCACACCAGGTTTTTGCACAATGACGTGTAAAAATAGCATTATCAACCTAATAACCCAATCTCAAATTTAATTCAGTTCAGCAGGAGAGTTAGAACCTTTGCTTCCCCATTTGGCTTCACACCCAATCCAAGGGAACTCCCAAACAGCTGATTAGAGTCAAACCCAGAGGGCAAGGAGAAACTGCAAAAGGGAAACAAAACAGTTGAAATTGAAAAAAAAAAGAAAAAAAAAAAGCATGGTCTTCTCTCTAAAATGACAATGACAAAATTGAACAGTAAGATACGATCCCACTTATCATCGATATTCATCCGAGCGCTCATCAATAGTGACATCTGACATTGATTCTGTTTCAATGACAACATGTACTTAATAATTGACTATAATTAACCCTTGCAAATCTACATTCTGTTTTATGTGGAAAAAAAAAGGACTGGAAAAAGTCAACGTCCTGGAGGCTTAAAGGGACAGTGTGTAAAATGGGAAGGAAACCCTGGCATCTAGCGTTGAGATTCTAGATTGCAGCGCTCACTCACTCTTTCGCGCTCACCCCTCCCGTTGGCAAAGTGACGGTGGCCTCCGAGGACAAAATGGTGTCTTCCACGACTGAGATGACTGGGAGTAGTTTGGGATCATCAAGTAATGAGGTGAAGATGTAAAACCATATTACGATATGTGATGAGGTTAAGAGTGTTTCATTTCTAATTGTAGAGTTTTTCTGATTTCGAAACCAGCATCGGAAATGACTCCGATACTGCTGAAAATGTCGGCATCGGTATCGGCGAGTACCTGTTAGCTCCACTAAGCCGTTAGCACCGTTAGGTCTGTTAGGTCCGTTAGGTCCATTAGGTCCGTTAGTGCCATTAGTGCCATTAGCTCCGTTAGCGCTGTTATGTCTGTTAGGTCCGTTAGCGCCATATTAGCTCCGTAAGCGGCTACAGTCGAACCGGCTACCGTATTTAAAGATGGCGATGCAACATGGCAGCTTCGCTTGGGTGCACCGCCACCTATGTATCTGCAAACAACCCATTCTAAGCTACGAGAAAGCTTTCATTTGTCTGTGATTGTGATTAGACTTCGGTAAATATGAATTTACGAAACAAATATTAGATTTTTGCTGATTAAAAAGACAAATATGTTACACACTGTCCCTTTAACTCAGGTAGGAGAAGGGAGTAGTTGATCAAAAATCTTAAATTGTTGCTTTGCTTTTGTAAAAGCTTTAGAGGGAGCTACAGGTTCTGTCCAAGTTCCCCTAGACTGCTAACTCTTTCTTTCTACAGGATCTGCATGTGGGGAAACATGCAGATCCTGGTTAAGGTTAGTCAAAAATTGTGGTAAATATCGCAATAAATATTATGTGGCCCTGGCACTGAATGCTGGCATTGGATGTAAGTTTTCTGACAGATAAACAATCAGCCAATTTGCATGTAATCTTTGTGGATAGTCTGAAGTCAAAAAATGGGACATCTAGAAACTATTCAAGGCATGGTAACAGTTCTCCAGGTGTCCTCCTGTGATTGAACATAATCATCATTACACTCTGAAGAGATGTACTAACTTTCCACAAACTACACCTGTGCATGTGAACATGGCCACTGACAGACTGCATGTGGCTGGACCGGAGGAGGAAGGACGCTCCAAACCTCGAAAGGGGATCGAAATTCAGCAAAACCCTTGGAGGCGTCTGAGCCCAGTCCCGACTCACACCTTCAACCGTGGCTAATCAATCATGACAGCTGTGTGTGCACACCCAGTGGGTTGCCACAGTAACAGACAAGTGGCTCAATAACAGAATATTGATCGGGTGTCTTTATTTTATTCCTCTCTCTTGCCTCTCCCTCCCCAAGAGTAACTTGTCTCGTCTTGATCCTTTTCCATGTCCTTGTGAAAGTTTGAGAACTCCAGAGGACAACTTTTAAGGACTACTGATGATGATGATGATGATGATGATACACCTATGAAGACAGAGGCTGCGGGTTAGATTTCTGAAGGTCTCCAGCATGACCATTTGAAGTTTACAGGTGAAGATGCACGTTGCTTGTTGCATGTGCATGCATGTGTAAACGTGTAAAAGCCTCCCAGTCTGACATCCTGTTTCTTATGTAACAGAGTCAACAGGCCAGGTTGTCACTAGCAACATAACTGTAGTCCTTGCAGTGTTGTTCATAAGCAAGGTGGTTGCCGGTGTATGAAACAAGTCTTGGACCCCAAGATCTTGGCCCATCTCCCACACCTTCCCTGGATGGGCCTGGAGACATTATGGCCTTTTTTGAGGCAGGACAAGAAATTTCCTGGCTGTCAGCTTCATCACAATTGTGATAGAGTTTTTTGCTCAAATCCAGTAAGTACTCCTTATAGTTCTTGGGAAGTGAGCCCCCAAACCCTCTTAAAACCCCACCATCACCCACTGATACCTCTCCTGACATGTAGCTGTCAGGTTTCCAGGCTCAGTCGGACCTAGTAGTATTCCTCATAGTTCTTGGGGTTGAGGCAGTACAGGATTCCCCCACCAAAAGAGAAGATGGTCCCGCCCCAGGCCAGACCATATCCCCAGTTGAACTCATGGTAGATTCTCAGGTTGATGCTCTCGATGAACTTGATAGGGTACAGTACCAAACTGCAGGCCTGGAGGACAACTGGAAGAGACACAGAAATGGTAATTCAGGTTGAGCTTAGCAGCATTGTTGTTGTGTCTGGTACTATTTAGCAAGTGTTAGCAGTTCAACATGCTACAATAGCAAGGTGAGTATGGTAACCAATGGGCTATGGCAGTATCCCCAATCTTGTTTGTGGTATTCAGAGAAGATCTCAAGGCACAGCCGAGGTGAGGAGTTTGTCCAGTCTGGGAGCCTAAGGATTGTGGATGATGTAGTCCTGATGGTTCAATAGAACATGAGCTCTAGTGTTCACTGTCTAATACCTGGTGCAAAACTCTTCTATCATTTTTTTAGTCCTTTTATATTTTGTCTGTACTTTTTAGCCATCTGCCTTGACCTCACTGGTCGAGGCAGATGTCCATCCATCCTGAGCCTGGTACTTCTCGAGGTTTCAGCCTCTTAAAAAGACCCCATTGTTACCATGTTTGCTTGCTCTTGGCAGGATGCGTTGGCTCTGTAAATTCTATTATGAAAGAGCAACTTGATGTGGGTCGAGGATCTGATAAGGATGCCTCCTGGGCACCTCCTTTGCGAGGTCTTAAAGGTACATCCATATGGGATATGTCAGAAGTTGCTGGAGGGATTACATAAACCCCCTGACCTGGGAACACATTGGGGTCCCCAAGGAGGAGCTGGAAAGCTTTGACAAGGCAAGGGACATCTGAAACCTACCCTTTGTCACCATGACCCAACCCTGGATAAGTGTAGTAATAACATGTCAACATTAGGAATCTGAGAATGCTAAAAAAAAAATGCAACCTTACATAGCCTCTAGCTTAGCTGTACTCTTGTTAGAGCACTTGTTCGCACTGTAGCCTCCTTACAAGAAGGTCTGGGATTCTTCATGGGAGCTGCATGACCCCAGGAGGGTCATTAAGCTCTTGAAGCACATTTTTATAAGAAATTACAGTTGACCAATGAGGAGAGGGAATGAAGCTTGAGAAAAGGGGGGGGAAGGGGAAAGGATGCGAGTCAAGGAGGAATGAGACAGCAGAAGAATCAAAGTTGCACGAAAGGGTTAAGTTTAGGAAAGCATGGTCAGATTAGGAGAGGTGAATGTGTGGGGGAGGGGTAAAGAAGTAAATGTTTAAAGAGGAAAGGGGAGAGATGGATGGCAGTACAATAAAGGAGAACACATCAATCATTATTTCTTCAAAGGGTATTCGTCTTGCGGGAACATAAACAAACTCTGGCACTTTCCAGCACGAAAAACAAAAACCACACAGAATGCATAATTTCCAGAAACGTGTAAACATTAACAGGGATAGTCGGGAAAAACAAGCCTCAAAAGATGTGTTTGGTTGCTGACAAGTGTGTATGTGATCTATCATTCACTGAGGGTCCCTTTTATAGTCCACCAGAAAAAAACACAGTCATAGTGTTTTCCATTTGTTTGTATGCAAAGAATTCATAGATTAAAGATCCTTTTTTTCCCCAAAGGGAGAAATGATATATCAAGATTATATGTTTAATATTATTCAATCAAAGCAGAGCATTTGGACTTTTGTTAAGGTAAATAATGTGTTATGATAATGAATGGAGGCACATTTTGTTTTGGTTTGTATCTATAGTGCAAGCTCTTTATGAAAATATCAGCCTTATAAGATAACACGAGTATTTTACTTCATGAGGTTCCCTACTTTAACTTTCTATTTTTAAAACTTTTATTTCGTTTTTAACAAAAGACCTGCTTTTCTCTAGCTCTTCCTGACTAATCTTCACTCACAAGATGGACCTGATGTGACTATGAATGAGCAGCAAGGGGGATGTGAAAAATTGCTGTGACCCTCTGCTGACGGAAACATGTCGTAACCTAAGTACTTTCAGAAATTGGAAGAGATTTGTTGTAATGTTTCCAATTTTGTACTCCATTTCTGCCTTCTGTTTATATGTTTGGGATCAAATGTCATCTGCCATCTTTGTGTGACATCAGCTTTGATTTGCACCCCTGACTGGATTTCTTTGCAGCTGAGGCTTTATATTTTAAAGAGGAACTATGCAAGATTTTTAGCTGAATTATACTACATTTTTTTGTACCTTCATTAAACAGCTTTGGAGTAATAGTCATGGTTATTAAGTGACTTGTAAGAATGGAGGTTCTCCTTTTGGCCAAAAACCAACCCTGCTAGATCAGCGCCTCCAACGCAGTGTCCCAAAATCCAGTATTTTAAGGTTCTAAGTAACTCATAGTCTTCCATATTAGCCAGAACATACGAATTCAAAGACTTAAAAATAAACGTAACAGTATGGAGAACCAGTGGGAATTTTACTTTGCACTCACAGTCTTTTATTAACCATAACTCAATTTTTTTTTTACAGTGTATTTCATTAAAACTCGTGTACAAAAGCCTGTGAAATAACAAAAAAAAACCTGTGGATTACCAGCCCAACTTTTATTTTAAGCATTAAAATGAAGAACTACACTATTAAAACTACTGTATTATTTATATAGTGCTTTTCAGTTTTCTTCAATTACATCCAAATCTATGAAAAATTGCAGTAATTAAATATGTAGCTTGGTATAAATAAGTGCAGAAACTTGAATAGGATCACTATATTAAATGTGAGCAATGTTTAAATTTAGGATATTTGACTGTAATTTTACATTTTTTGTTTGGCAACTGTTTTTCTTTTTTTTTTTCTTTTTTACAGTGTACGTTTTAATCAGTCACATACTTTAAAAGTATTTCTCAGGAAGAATCCCACTGATCTCTCCAATGTCCCTTTAACTATCACTGTGGTGTATCTCACCTATGTGGTTTCAGCACATTTTTGAGGAGAACATCTCAAACCCAACACATACAGCTGTGCAAAAATGAAACATGCATCCAAAAAAATGAAAATCTTACGAATATTGCGAGAGGTAAGAACGGAGAATTTGTTGGAACTGACTATGAAATGAAACAGACAGGCATGACGCCTGCAGCAACCCTTCTGGGCCTGAATCATTAAAAATAAGACTTTTTCTAAATGAGTTTGAGTGAGAGAGAGCGTGTGTGTGTGTGTGTGTGTGTGAGTACAGACATTTGAATGCATGTCAGTTTTCAATGTGATTACCCTTCAACCTTCCAGTTAACTTGTCTAAATTGGCTAATTAAGTAATTTTATGTGTGTGTGTGCTTGCGCCTGTGTGTGTTCGGTTAAGTATGAGTATTTTAATGCATAATGAGTGGCCTTCAACCCAGGGCTCGTGCATGTGTGTGTGTGTGTGTGCACTGACCTGCGGCGAAGAGCATGAAAGCAACGGGTGTGTAAAATCGCCGTCTCGTGCCGATGCACACCGCAACCAGAGCGACCAGGAATGACATCAGAACCAGGGCTCCGCCCCCTAGCAACAGGGCCAGGGTAGCAACCTGCCAGTCTGGGGGAAAAAGGAAGGAGGGAGGAAGTCGGGGCGGAAAGGGAGGATAAGGGAAATTGGACAAAAAAGGCTGTTAAGAGACATCTTAACATGTTAAGAGAGATAAGTGACCTGAATGCAACGTTTAGGAAATAGCTGCAGAAAAATGAAGATTCTTGAAAAAATGCAATAAAGCAAATGCATACCAGAGCTAAAAATGAAATGCACGAGATCTCGAGGGTGGCCTGGGAGGAGAGACAGAGCCACAAGAGACATGTTATATATTACTGTCTTTACCTTCATTAAGTTTGATGATCATAGGCAGAAGGAGGACGGAAGGAAGAAATGAACAATGGAGCCAAAGGAGAAAAGGCAGGAGTGGTGACAGGAAGTAAGGAAATAGGTAAGGTGGGTGGAGGGAGAGCAAAGGTACATGGATGAAAGAAATAACTAGGATTTGGAGAGAAGGAGAGAAGGAGAATGGAGACGTAGAGGCAAGACGAGTGGAAAAGAAAGACGTCGGATGATGCAGAAAATGATAAAAGGTGAATGTAAGAGGAAGAGAATGGGAAGCAGAGAAGAAAAGAATAAAGACAAAATACAAAGCGAGGCAGACGAGATGAAGGAGAACGGGATGGATGTCAGGAAAAAAGATGAAGAGAATGGAATAAAAAAGAAATGGAAAAAACAAGACAAAGTTGGAAAAGAGGAGGATTAGTAGGAAATCAAGCAAATGTAGTTCAGGAAGCACGCGACAGAGGGGAAGAAGGGAATTAAAGTTGGATGACTGTTGTGAAAGAAAGAGGGGAAAAATAATATGACTCACGGAAGAACAGGATGAGTGAAGGAGGACTGGATGAATAAACGAGGAAAAGGTAAGATGGATGGCTTAAGTTAAGAAAAGGGGCCATGAATAAGATAAAGGCAATAAAAGAACGAGTGGATGAATGGATTGAGGGAGGGAAAATGGAGTGAGTGAGGAATGAGGGAAGACAGGGGAGAGGCGAGGTAAGACTGGTAGGGAGGGGAGGAAAAGAAGGTGAATGTGAACGAATAAAGGGCAAAAAAAAGAAAGAGTGGGGACCAAAGGGGGAACAAATGAGGGTATGGAAAAACAAAAAAAAACAAAAACAAAGGGAATGGAGGAACAAAGGAAAGTGACAAGTTAAAGCGAGATGAAGAGAGGTGTGCAGGCAACGAGGCGACAAGCGCCTCGGAGAGGGTGATGGCTGATAAAAGAGGAGACACATACGAGTGGCACCATGTTACAAGGACAGAGAGAGGGCAGCGTGAAAAGGAAGCGGAAAGGGAGGAAGAGGAGGAGGAAAAAAGGAGGTGAGGAGGGCGTGAAGGGGCTGGGGACAGAGCAGTGCTGAGTGAAAGTAATGAAGAGAGAAAGCACTTAGGACTGGGCCGTGTACCTG
>OMNW01018472.1:0-10168 GCA_900303245.1 Selene dorsalis | reverse complement strand
TTTGCAAAAAAAAAAAAAAAAAGGCCCAGGTCCACATTAACATCCTCCGTCAATACATAATCTCCTATAGCCATCAGCAGTCCTCCATCAATGTGAAGCCACAAAGGCTGGGCCACAATGCAAACTCTTTAGGAGACACCCATAAATGTGTTTCCCCCCTTAGTGCCTATTCTGCTGCCACTTAACCATTCGGTAACAAGTCGTCCCCATTTTCCCGCTCCCCACCCTTCTCTTCCCTCTTGCTCCCTCCTTTACCCTCCCTCCTTTCCCTAATTGAAGTTAAACAGCTGAGAAATAGCGACCATGTCCCCCCCAGATGGTTATAAATGTCAACATACGCTCCCTCTTAGATTGACACTTCCCTGGGGAAGAGTGCGTCTGCAAGTGTGTGTTTGTTATGGTAATCATTTTCCTCCCTCTCACATCTTTTGTGCAAATCAAACCAGTAGGGGGGCCAATAAGGGACAATAACGCCCACCACGCTTGCTGGTGGCACTCTCTATTATCGTCACCATCATTATGGCAACTTAGTTAAACGTTATTTTAAAGACAGCTGTGTTTTCTCTAGATCTCCAATGCCCACAGATTGAAAGGAAAAAAAAAAGCATGACTGAATCGATGAGGGATTAACTGCAGCATTCACTTTGTTCACTCACTCAGTCAGCCTCCCCCTCACTCTTCTCACTTTCTTTATTTCTCTTTTTGTTGATCGGAGTGTGCGGCCGCTTCAAAACTCCCAGCTTTAACAGAGGTTTTTGGGCCAGGATCCGACACAACCTGACCTGGTTTTGACCTTTCTACCAAAGGCCATGACACAGTGACTACAACATGGATTCAGAACCAGAGTCTGAAGTTTACAATTAGCTGAAAGTTTGTTGTTATGCCCAATTGACTGAAATGTAATTTGATCTAAAAATCTGTATTTAACACTGGATGTTAATAAGATGTCAGAAAATTTTGTTTTTTTTATTTTACTACTGCAATGTTCTCACTTTAAACTTAACTTATAATCGTTTTGACAAATTTAACTCATGATTATAGTGCAAATTTAATGTAATTTTTGCATTACAATTTGACTGAAAATTACGACGAGATGATTTTTCTTGGGGTTTATATGGAACAAGCATGTTCTCTGACATCTTTGTGGTATGATGTTGTGACACATTTGACCTTTTCTCAAAGAAATTACAGCTCCTGCGATTTGGATAATGCACTTGGCCGTATTTTAATTTCGATAATAATTTGATTAATTGGGCAGCTCTACTGAGAAATCATGTTTTTTTTTTTCCATCAGCTTGGTATGGACTGGTTGTAATTATTAGGATACTCAGGGGCATCAGTCACTATTTCAGCTGAGAAGAACAATAATTCAGAAAGTTTTACTGTTGTTTTCAGAAACAATTAGGCAACAGCAATAGTCGATAAATTCATCTAAACCGGACTACTTCTACTCCAAACTTGAGTTCATTATGTTTGAACATGATTTAATCTGCTCTCTCTCTAACTTTTAATGTACTTTTTGTACACTTGTAATGGTGAAATTAACCCAACAATGGGCAGGGCAAATAATAAATAACCTTACCGATAGAAATACATCTACTCTTTCTAACAGTCAGTGGTGAGAGGCCATAATGTAAGTACCATCAAGCTCTTGGAGTAATGATGCACTTTCTGGAGAAAACACCACTTAGCTCATCCCATTGCCTCCGCCTTGTCTGCTATTTTCTTATATCAAGAACATATCCATGAAGACTTCTGTGATTTAAGTGCTTATGTTATCATAAACTGCATCACAGCTATTACATCTGAAGTGGAGAGCACTGACTGGCTTATATCCGCACTAATAACGGGCCAAAAATGGCAAACCATTATGTCAACGCTGTCCCACAGGAAAATAATCAGTTGCATGGGAGTCTAATCTGATGTATTTCTCCCACTCTGAGCTCTCCGTCCCAACACACACAACACTTGGTAGGAAATTGTGGAGGAAGAGGATGGGGACAGGCGGCAAAGCTTCAATGCACTCGGACTGTCCACCTCCACCGTCTCTAGAGCAAGCCAACATGAACAGAAAAAGGCTGATCACATTGCTTGAAGGGGGCTGAACTTGGCTGTCCATCTGTAGTTCACATACACAATGAAGTGATGTTATCGTACGACAAAACAAACAAGAACTACTGTAGACACTATCGCACAATCTTATCCATTCATTTAAGTCTAAAACTGAGCATTTGAAGATACAAAAAGTAGCTCCTTTCCCACGAAACAATCCAGATGTCTCTATTCTGCCGCCTTTTGTTCATCCATTCATCTGTTTCATCACAAGCGCCTTAATATTGGAACAATTCTGATTGCTTCTCCAGGCGTTATCTTCTGAAAGGCTTCTTTCCCTTTCGTCCTGCTCTCTAATTCCCGAAACCCTCCTCCTGTGTTTCCCCACTTCGTAGCATCGGGCCTGTTTATTCCCCAAGCTCTTAATCTGTTTTAAGTGGTGAATACTTTGGAACAGTGAAGAAAAAGGCCTTAACATGAAGACAGCCCAGGCATCCTGTGCCATGCTGCTATCCTTGGTGGTCTTCTAAAGCTCCCGCTCCCTCTGTTTCTCCATGTGATTGTGCCTAGTATGGTTGGAGGCTCATCGCAGCCTACATTTGATTTCACATGGGCTATAGAGACACTTAGCGCCTGTGGCTCTGTCCCTCCCACACACAGTCTGCTAGGAAGAGCTGTACCACTCACAATCCGATGTGTAGGTTTGCTGAGAAGCGCCTGTAGTGATGACAGTGTGTCTGTGTATGGAGAGTGTGTGTTTGTGAGAAAGAGAGAGTGTGTGCTCGCTTGTAAAGTGCACGTGTGCGAGTTCAATGCCAAGACCACACATCCAGTACAGTTTTTGTGGAATCACACACATAGAAATGCACAGGATGTCAGCTAGTGGGCTGGTAACAGTAAGTGACAGGGTGAGACGGGAGACAATGATGATCCCTCACCGCCCTAAAATGGATCGGTGCTGCACCCCCCTTCCCACCCCAGTCCAACCCCTCCGTCCCACGCTTGTCCCTGCTCCCTGGCCCTGAGCAGATAACCGCAGCGGGACCGCAACTGGGACGGGGAACGAATCTCAGAGGTGCGTCCCGTAACGGTGACACACCGCTCTGGCCAAGGGAGTGTGGGCGCAAAGGGGCTGATACCCCACTGGTTTGTGGGAGAGGCGTCACACTTGGTTCTAGCCGTCGGGGGTCCAGGCAAAAGGGGACGCTGTCTTTTCTTGTCCGTTCGGACGGCGTTGGTCACAGTGGATTTCCTGAGCAGGCTGGGGAGTAGTGCATGGTCCCACACCATGTTAAAGACAGTGGGACGGCAGCCATTTGTAGTCCTGTTTGGACAGGCGTCAGTGTGCGGTGGGCTGGTGATATGGACATTGGAACAAAGGGGATTGAGACAAATGTCAACAACAACAACAGCCCAGCCTGTGTTTGATTTGATGTAGTTTGCTCCAAGCAAAAGCAACTGCTTTTATTTTTACAGGATCCTAGAACAAAGCCCAACCAAGATGTCAGATGTAAAGTTCCACTGCAGCAACAAGAAGACACTGAAACCCATGAAAGGTACTTTCAGAAGTTGCTGAAGTTGCCAATGATAGAAATTCTGTGCCAGGCACCAATACCTTTTAATTTATCAAGTTTCAACTTGTAAATGTGGACAAAAGTTAAAGACAAGGAAACCAAGACTCTATGGTTCCCTAGGTGTTATCAAAGACTATGAGCTACAAACATTAACAAGCGGCATCAAACATCTGAGACACTTCACTGCAACAAAAGTGTAAAGTAAATGCTTTAAAGGGCTCTACTTTATAAATTCAGAAATGCATACAAATGCACAGGGCCAACAGTGCATAAACAAAAGGAAAGACAACCTCATGACATAATTTTTAGGCCTTATATAACAAGTTGAGCACTATTAAAACCAGAGATGTTCACATATAAACTTCTTCCTTCCCGTGACTGGTTCCAATACTTGAACATTGCAAATCGGCCAAGACAAGTACCAATTTGGTACTAGCACATGTAAAAGAAACTAAAATTTAAATAACTTATTGTTATATGGCCTGGCTCAAGTTAAACCCTTTGAAAAACAAATGAATACCATGAAACTCTTTTTTTTTTTATCTATTTTGACAGTCATCATTACTGATGACTGAGCTGATTGCAATGAAAGAAACATTACAAGATACTCATGAATACAGATAATGTAGTATTCCTCAAGTGTGAGGTAATGTTCCTGATAACAGATGTGGTTACAGTTGTGTGTGTGTTGGTTGTTGTCTGTTGCAAGAAAACAGGCAAGCAGGGCCCATAAATCGTGGCGCTATCAGTGGTCCGGTCTCGGCCACCCTTGTGTTCTTTTATTGAATGTTATTGTAGCTGGACGGCCCCGTGGTAGATATTTCCTGGTCAGAAATCAAGATCAAAGCCGAGGGGTTGGTGGGAGGAGGCAGGGTGGAGGGAGGGGTGACTGGAGGAGAGGAGGAGGATGCGAAGGAAACAATGACTGATGGACATTGGAGGAGAGGGGAAGAAGAGGGGATAAGAGTTGGAGTGGGTGGCCACTGGCACTGCTTTAAAGCTCCAGCAAAGAGTGAGTGGTGATATTCGACTTAAAGTGAAAACTGGGGGTGTGAGGAGAGATGTAATGTGGATTTAGGATCATCCTACGATGAAGGATGGAGACAATCTTGCTATCGTTTGCTTTGCATTGCTTTGCTATTGGTCAGATGAGGGTGTTATTTTTTTCTTCCCTTTTTCTTTTGGACAGTGTAGGAGTAAGAAAATACATCCAAGATCAAAATATCACAACTTCTTCAAGTTACATCCACCAGAGGGAAATTACAAAAGATACAAACTTTATTATGGAGAGATTAAACTGTGTTAGAGGTCTGCGACAGTGAGAATTCAGTGGGTGTATGTTTTATATGAAATCTTTTGGACAAGCGTTGAATTTATAAAAATTTTAAACTCTGTGTGTTTGTTTTGCTTTGGTTGTCTTCTCATGGGGTACAAATGTTTATATGAGTTGTTGAAAAGATAAATATATATTTAAGATTTTAACCCAGACTGACCAACGAAGATCAGAAAGGACATCTAGGTTTTGTGACATTTTCAAATCAGAGAACTCCAAATAAAACAAATGACAAGCATAACAAAACCCCAAAAGAGCCAATATAATCTTATTAAAAGATCACATCAGTTTTTACTTTTATCATATCCTTCCTTCAGCAATACATAGGTACTTGGGTAAACATAAGTATCTAGCATTTCTCAAGAGAAAGATTATAGTCACAATTGAAGCAGTTTAAGCAGACATAAATCAATTTTATATCCCTGCTATGGACCAAGCTCCAAAAACACCAGATCCTAAATTTCCCATAATACAACCTGTACTAACTTTTTGTTAGATCTTCTCTGTTCTGTAAATGCATCTGTCAAGTTCAAGATCCACAGGCCTTTCCTCACAAGTTTATAGACTCTTCAAGCCCAAACCTTAATCACATGTAGTGCTCTGACATTGCTAGACAACATTTTACTAATGAGTAAAACCTTTACAGTGCAGAGCATGGATTTTCTCAATTGCATTTATAGTACATGGAAATGGAATCAAAGGAAATCCGGTTTGTTCTCTACTGAGAGTAAACTAGTGAGAGTAGGGGGAAGTGGTAACTCAGGAAATGATTCCTCATTTAGTCGTGAACCCTCTGAATCCCCTCTGATCCACTCTTTCAAGGACTCTCTTAGCAGAATCTCCATTCACGCACCCCCGCTGTCTTTTTTTACTTAGTACCTTTCAATACAAACAGGATGTAATACATTGTTAGTGAAGCCCAAGTGCATCTACACGTGGGCGTGATTTGTTGGACTTCCCTGTGGCCTCTCTCTCCTTGCCTTTAATTGCTGTGGGGATCGCAGGGCGGCAGGGACAGAATGGACTCCAGAGATTGTGGTTCCACCGCTGCTTCCCAAACTGGCTTTTCTCCCCATGCGTCGGCTCGCCAAGCACTCCCAAATTCCCCCATTTGCCACCCTCTCACCCCACACCTCGCCTGGGTAATGGAATCAAGAACAAGCGCCTCTCTCCAAAGATAGATGCTCATTTCCAAGGGGAGGCTGGGCTGACTCTGCTGCTCTTTAGTTATAAAGCGTGAATTGGCTGAAAAGGCCAGTACACCCATCATCTGACACCCACGTCTGGTCTTCTTACTTCTCCCCTGGTAATGTCACTCTTCCTTTTGCCTCCTATTAAATGTCTTCTCGTTATATCCCTTCTTTTCTAATCTCCTTGTCATTGGCTTCTTTTACTTTCAATCCTTTTCCACTGGCACCATTTCTTTTCTGTTGCCTTTTTCTTTTCCTTCCCTTTCCACTCACTTTATTTCCTTTTCTATCCACTGGTTTCTTCTCCTTTCCACTGAAATGAGTTTCTGTCCTCCCTATTGGCCTCCTCTCCTTTCCACTGGCTTCCTTTCCTTCCTGACTTTCTTTCTATTCACCCTTTTATTCCTTACTGATGACCTCCTTTTCTTCCCATTCAGTACACTTTCCTTTTCCTTCCTTCCAAGTACCTTGCCTGCTCTTCCCTTTCTGCAGTCCTCTTTTTCCACTGGTTTTTCGTTCCTTTCCTTTCCTTTCCGCTGGCTTCCTTTACCCCTCCTCTAATCTCTGCAGAGCCCTGGGAGCAGATAAGGCTTATTTAGTGTTTGGAGTTTTCCCCTCCGTCCTACTGGCACTAGAACATCTCCTACCAGGCCAAGGTAGATGAGGACAGCTGATACATAGCAGGAAGCTTTTTGTGTATGGAGGATTTGATCTCATCCTGATCCCAAACACAGAAACGCACACTCTTCTTACTCAGAGTCACATCAGACGTGGGCTTCTTTTAGCCCACGGGGCACACGAGGTGAAGTGTTGGCGTATAGTCCAATTGCATATTTATTACAGAGATGATCAATATGAAACTGGCTGTCTTTGCCTGAATTGATTCTTGTGACATTTTTGATCAGATTTCACCTGAGGATTTATGCATGTTATTCTTAGTAGCAGCAGCAGCTGTCAAGCACTGTAATGGACTCTGGGCTGAATCAGACGATTATATATTCTCACAAGAAGTTAACAAGAAACTTCCTTGTAATTTTTCAAGCATTTAGTGTTTAGGCTTCATATTTCATGTTTAGAAATAATAAGAAGGCACTTCTTCCTTTGGTGTGAAAGAGTTGCTGGATAATACTGATAATCAACAGCCATAGTTTGCCTTCTGACACTTTGATTTAATATTTTGTATTCGTATATTTTCAATTTCAGTTTGATCTTTGTTGGGTCAAGAAAAATATAAATGCAAGACAAGACAAGAGACTGCATCAAAAAGAAAGAAAACTACACCAATGTCTCCCAAATTGTCCTGTAAATATTGGCTGATTTTATCCAAATATATCTGCATACTATTGTTACCACTTGTCAAAAACCTTTACCTTTTTAATCCTTAATTGACCCAACACAGGTCTGAGATGCACAACGAAGAGAAAAACAGCAGCTGCTCTGGTTACTGTGATTAGAGCAGTGTTTCAGTGATTTGGCAAGATGCTCGGGTGATAAACAAGTGATTATGTACATGATCCACTGCAGCCACCACCACCACAACCCCCCTCCTTCATCTGCTCCCTTCTTCTCCCAAAAGCCAACATGTTGGATCTGTATGTCTCTGATCTGACGCTGCGATTTAGCTGAGGCTCTGGAGCCCGGCTACCTCAGGGAGGTCTACACGGATAAGCATTTAAAAACACTAATCTCCCAATCACTATCGCGCAAAAGATAACCGTCTGCTTGGGCAGTGATCAGCGTGGAGATTATGGATGTGATCTGGATCTGATCACTCCTCCTGGTGATACAGTATCAGATGGTTGTTTCAAATAGATTTCGGGAGTTCTGCTCCAAAACTGAAATTATCCAGCTTGTGAAAAAAAACAAAAAAAAAAACTTAAGCATCATCTCATTGACAAAAAAGTGACAATACTGCCCCCTAATAATTTATCTCTGCAGCAGCTCCACCTGCAGAAAAAGATGGATAAAAACATACAAAATAGTAGTAGTATAGTATTAGTGGGAGAATGAGTGTTATATTTTGATTTGGCAAGTGGACAGAAAATTACTATAAATGAATGATAAATTACTTCATGAGTCCTTGTTGCATAACTATACCATTCTTACTCCTTATCAACTCACTATACCAACAACTTGTCTGGGGTAAACCCTGGACAAGACCTGCCTGGGCTAAATCCTGTGCTGACTGAAAGTCTATCACAAGGCAAACAAACATTCACGCTCACATTCACACCAATCCATCTAACCTGCATGTCTTTTGCTGGTGGGAAGAAGTACTTGGAGGGAAGCCACCCAACAGGTTTGAACCCAGAACTTGCTCTGCAAAAATTAAAGAATGCACTAAGAAAAAAACAGTTGTTATAGATATAATAAAGGGGAACCTGCACTTTTACACTGTACATGAAACTTAATGAATGGTCGTAGTTGGCTGGAGTCTACTCTTCAATGCGACGGATGAGAGTGAAGGTAAAACCTGGAAGGGGCCTATCACATTGGTGATGATTTTAAGCAAATGTATTAGTCAAAGGTCACCGTTATTGACGATGTAAATGTGACTTTGCACAGTCAGCCAATAGTAAATGGAATTTGTAGGAGTCGTTTACCGTCTCCATCTTGTTTCATACTTTAACGCAGAGCCAGACCACCCACCACCCACCTACTCAGTAAACCTACATCAGACCCGTCAAAACCGGAGAGCCTGGAGGAACACTGAAGGACTATATCAACCTTTTTACTGTGAGACAGCAACGCTAACCACCTTAGTGTGTTCCTCAATATCATATATTCTCTGTTTTACATTTTTACAACACTCTATTCAAATACTAATGGCAGTAAATGAAATGAACAGTGAAATGATGTTTAACCACAAAACTGAACAAATTTCCATGTTATTTTGTGAAAAAAATAGCATGAACTGGGTCTTTTCCTTTAAAAAGGTCAAAGCAAAATTACATCAGTTTGATGTCATTTAGTTTGCTATATGCTATGATTTGTCCCATAAAGGCTGATGTCATGTGGAGAAATTGATTCGAGGTGTGTTTTTCCTTCTCTACATGCTTGATTCAGTCATTTTTCAGCCCGTCTCTTTGCCATTATAGGTCATGCTCTAGCGCTGCTCTGATCCATACAGTGGATACAGGCACCTTGTTTTGGTTGGTCCGCAGGTAAGCGTCAACCAAGCAAAAGGGCCTTCCAAAAAGGTCTTTCTCATCTTTCTACCTGAGCGTGGCGTAACCGCGGCACAGACAAAACACCAAATCCAAAGCTGATCGACATCAAAGCCGCCACTCCTCCATCATCCCTCTGTTCTCTGCCATCACTTCTTTCACACCCCGTTCCCACAAAGCCGGCTCCACCCAACTGTTTCTTCGTCCTTTCCCTGACCTTGTATAGCTCTTTTTATCCACTGATTATCAACGGCCGTAGCTGTTTTACCCCCCTCCCTCCATCCCTCCTCATCTTCTCTCGCTTTGCTCATCCCTCTTTTACTCTCAGTGTGTGGGCTGCTGCTCAACAGGAGGTCGTCCACAGGTAACTCGGTGGAGCAGCCCCGCAATGCTAATCCACGGGAAAGCAGAGGAAGAAGAAAGAGGGAGAAGTAGAAGAGAGGAAATGGGATTAGGTTGGGGTTTGTGGGTCTAACAACACCACCACCACCATCATCATCATCATCATCACCACCATCATCATCTCAGCCTTAATCAAGCCCAGTTACATCTCAAACCAGCCTTGAATGTTTGCCGCTCGTAATAATGTGCACCTTCTGTCTAATTTGGCCATTATTCAGGCCTGTCAGACCGCAATTATTTAGAGCTTATCTCTCTCGCACACGAGATGACGCGTTTGTCACGCTTTTGGTCCACGCACAAACACACACACACACACAGAAACACACATACACACACACACAGGCCAGGCACACAGGATGTCAGGAAATTTTCTCTACAACAGAACACATGCCAATCCTGTGGGGGGAAACTAACATACCATTATACCATTATTTAACAATGTTTTATGTT